>CM053788.1:167815915-167875915 GCA_028749045.1 Cupressus sempervirens | reverse complement strand
TTCTCATTTAATTAATTATAGTCAAAATATCAAAGATCATGATATTATATTAATTTTCTCCAAATAATTAATTTATTAATTAAATCAATTTATTAAGGCTTAATTAATAGAAAATTTACCATAGACCTCTAAGATAAAATATGAAAACCCATCATAGAACAATTCATACTAAATTAGTCTAAAGGGTTAAAAATCATGAAATATGTCTTTTGACACATTCAGAAGGTAAAATATCTAGATACTTGTCCTATCTCTCTAGGACAATGGTTTTAAGGGTTTGAGATTTGGTCTTGAGAATTTATCTCCCTTCTCTTATCATTGAGATAGTGTAATAGGGTACGCTCATCTTGGCAATTCAGGGAAGTCGATACCTGCAACCTGCATAAAAACCATGCATGTACATACAATATATATAATACTAAGCTAAACATGCAATGGCAAGAAGTGGTGCATCGTGTAGATCCCAACTAGCAGGTGACTACGACTCCCTTCCTTAACCACATCAGAAACACCATACAATAAGAACAAACACACACACCATACACATGCAAGTATGGGGTAAGTATCCATAATAAAACACATGTGATAATAAACCATCTAACTAATCATTATCAATAACCAAAAGCAATGTAGTAATCATCATGCATAAATGAAATGTAGAGTCTAAATAATCTCATCATACATCAACTGAATCCATAACATAATGTCTGATAGTCTCGAAACAATGCTACTAATCCATCAACATAAAACTATTCTAACATAGTCTGATAATAATAGCAACAATGTGTCCAGAAAAAGGTAAACGAGGGCAGGCACTACACACCTCCTCTATCAAATCTGATATATTTTAGGCTCTTCCCAGTCTGTTTGTCTACTCTAGCCAAGTACCATTTGAACATTTGAAATGCATCTGATTTTAGTTTTAGAAACATGACTATCATCATCCTTGAATGGTCATCTACAAGTAGCATTATGTATCTATTACCTTTGTAGCTTTGCACTTCAATTGGACGACACAAGTCAGTATGAACTAGCTCTAATACTTCATTAGAACTATAAGCCTTTCTTTTGAAAGTTGACTTGGTCATCTTCCCTAGTTGGCATTGTTTGCACATGGTGTTATCAAGTTTATTCAACTTTGGTAGACCTCTGACTTTCTTCATCTTGCTGATGCTTATTAGATTGTCAAAATTTACATGACATAGCCTCTTGTGCCATAACCATACATCATCAGTTTGAACAACGAGACAAGAAGCATCTTCCATGTCTAGATAAAACAAATTACTCCTAGTCTGATCACCTTTTCCTATTAGACTTCCTTGAGAATCATAGATTTTGGCAATTCCATTTCCAAATTCAACCTTGTATCCTATGTTGCTTAACAGTGAGACACTTAACAAGTTATAATTCAAGCCTTCAACATAGTATGCATTATCACATGATATGTTTTCAGTAAGCTTGATACTACCTTTCCCTTTGATCTGACATGGTGCATTATTACCAAATCTAACACTATTTCCTTCATATTGAGTAAAGAAAATAAAATTACTTTTATCTCCAGTCATGTGATGAAAGCATCCATTATCTATGATCCATCTATCATTCTTGTTCATGCAGGTTACCAGTGCAGTTGCTTCATCTTCATTTAATTCATCTTTCATAGCCACATAGACTACTTCATCATCATTCTCATCAGAGTCTTCTTCAACAATGTAGCATCTTTTGTCTTTATCTTTGTAGTCTTTTTTTTCCTCTTTCTTGTTCTTGAAGTTGCCACCATCCTTGTAATTTTTCCTTTGTGTGCATATAGCTACAATGTGACCAACTTCATTACAATTGAAACAAATGATTGGTAGCTTACCTTTGAATTTGCCTCTTCCTCTATGAAATCTTCTTGCTAGTAATACCTTCAATTGGTCCACATCATCTTCATCAGTGCTGCTGTCACTAGATACATACTTTCCTTTTCCACTCATTTTATTTTTTTGCATCTCCTTGTTGTTTTTTAATGTCATCTTGGCTTTGAATGCAGATTCAAAGTTTTTTGGCTTGTAGTTATCAAAATTTGATAGCTCAAAGGCAGTGAGTCTTCTAATTATTCCTTCAAATGACAATGTGTTTCTTGGTACACACCTTAGCTCTTGGATGGTTGATACTCTTATAACATAGATGGGAAGCAAAGTTCTCAAGTATTTTCTACATACTATTTCTTTTGCTAACTATCCTCCTAGGCTTCTTATGGCACTGACTACTTCATTCTTGCACCATATTGAGCAACATTCTCTCCTTCTTCCATTTTTATATCATCAAATTTTCCTCTTAGGCTCTCTTTTTTGGCTCTCTTGACATTATCATGTCCTCCATAGATTCTTGACAATGTTTCCCACATTTGATGTGAAGTATCACATCCTTCGATGTTATCATAATAGGCATAGCATAGTGCTGAAGCAATATCTAACATTTCTTGAATGTGCTCCTTCTTCTTGCTCATGTCATCTACATGATCAACTATGGTTGAGGTCTATACATAGTCACCTATTGATTTGAGGTGTAGCTTCATCAGACTTTGCCATGCAATAAAGTTGTCTTTGTTTAGCTGGGGAACTTCTCTCTTGGACATCTTGATCTTCCTGTTGCAAGTACCTTGAAACAAATCAAATGTGGGCTGTGATACCAATTGTTAAAATTATTTAGAATAACTGAGAGGGGGGGTGAATCAGTTATCCAAGGTCCAATGATGTCCAATAAAACTTTTTCTTCTAATCCTTAATGGCACATAACTGAAATTATCATGCATGCAATTGAACATTATACAATCATGAAAAGTAAACATGCATCACACCATAACACTAAGGATTTTGATGACCCAAAAACCCTCCAGGAATAAGAAGGTAAAACTGGGGTGGGGATGATACCCACTAAATAAATGCGCAATTGATTTCAACCACTTCTGATGGTCTAACCTGTTAAAGGCTACAACACATTGTTAAATGTGACCCTATTAAAGGATTTCTACACCCTATTAGGAGTGTGCCTTGTTAGAGGTCTTAAGAACATTCAACTTGGAATGTTACCTTGTTAAAGGATTTACATAGAGCTGTTAGGCTCACCCAAGTCAATGGGATTTATAGTCACCTTCTCAAAAGAATCTTTCATCCCTCTCTAAGGATCTCCTATCCTCCTCCTAAAGATCTCTTATCCTTCTCCTAAGGATCTCTTTATCCTTCTCCTCGAGCTTATCCACCTAGTTGTTAAGCTAACCTAGCAATGTAGGATTTCAATATCTAATACAATGGTAAGAAAGTATTAGAAGGGTTTTGACCTGATACATATTGCAACTTCAACCTTGCATATTTTAGATCACTCTTCAGTCCTTTTCTTTGCTTGGCTTTCCTCCCTCGCAGTGCTGATAGCTTGTTCACCCTTCAAGATCTGTCTCCTTGAGTTCTTCCACTCATTATGCCAATGCACTCCATGATTATTTGATCAACTCAGAGTCTTGATGCCCTATTATTACTCCTCTTGGTTTCTTTGCATGACCACACTTAAGACGTTGCCCTCTCTCACATGCGCATTTGATCTCTGACCTGTAACTCCATATAAAGAAGTGATGTTCTTCATTTCTCGCTCAAATCTTAATTTGATCTTCAGAAAATGGTATTTTTTTCCCTCCAAATTGTTTCTTCTAAAAACTTCATGATAAATCCATTAGCATTCACCTTGAATTGGTTTACATGGTTTACATAAATTTTTGTGACATCTACTCATCATTCTTATCATCCAACTAATTCACAAAATTTGATGTAACAAACTTATTGCTACTGATCTGGCAAATCTTTGACTTAACAAATAATGTAGCAACTCGACATCATTGATTTACTAATGCTTGGATCCTTCTGTGTTACTTAGCTTCTATTTTTATTTTACTAGCGCTCGACACCTATAGCATTTTCTTCTTTGCTTGGTACTTGAAGACTTACTCGGCATCCATTATCTTTTTCTACTACTCGACACCTGAAGGATTCTATGTTACTCAGCATCTGAATAATTACTTGGCTTACACTGAAGATCACTCGACACACACTAAGTTGAGCTTGCTCGGCTTCAACTAAGAATCTGTTCGGCACTAACTAGCTAGCTTGGCTCTCTCCAATGAACTTAGTTAATCCTTACATCTTTGATGTGTCTCAGTGTGTCCATCCTCTGTGTCTTAGAGTATGTTATCAATACACTATTTCATCAATGGCTTATCTAATCCTTATACTTCATTAATACATCATAACTTCAACCTTTCTCTAGGTACTCTAGTTACATCTTATTGATTGCCACCTCCTTGTCAATCAACCAATTGATAGTATTTGGATCACTTAAGCAATTGTCATTCCTACAAGTAGCAAGTTTGACATCAATGACAAAACAATGATTGAAACATTCTCAGTAATCTCCCTCTTTGGCATTGATGGAAAACCAAATTGATCAAATGATTAAGCTGATCAACTTAGTTACCACTAAAATTACATACATTTTCTACTTGGCATATAACTCCTTCTTTTGCTGATACAAATTGAATCCTTTGTTCTACTTCTCCCTCTGGACTGTTGTATCCTTACTCTTTAGAATCTCCCTCTTCCATATACATCTCTCATATATATGTCTCCCTCTTACTTTATATTGATCAGTTTGTCATATATCTCCCTCTTTGACATAAATGCCAAAGATGTAGCATCTTCAATTGAATCCTTTGTTCTGCTTCTCCCTCTAGACTGCTGTATCCTTACTCTTCAGAATCTCCCTCTTCCATATACATCTCTCATATATATGTCTCCCTCTTACTTTATATTGATCAGTTTCTCATATATCTCCCTCTTTGACATAAATTCCAAAGATGTAGCATCTTCAACATGCTAAATATAAGCTTTGCATCTTATGTTTTCTCCCTCTGTCACCATGCTTGTGACTGATCTAGAATTTTTGCTCTTGTTGTTATCCTCTGCATCATTCTTCTAATATTTCAATGATCTACTCCTATTGATGCATGGAAACTTCTTTGTTGCTTTAGACTGCTTGAGTTAGTGGCATTACCCCCAACTTGCCTCTAAGATATTCATAGGCATCCTTGAGCAATGGTTTGGTGAAGATATCTGCAGTTTGTTCCTTTGTGTGAATGTACTCCATCTTCACTTGTTTGTCTTCCACCAATTCTCTGACATAGTGATACTTGATTGCAATATGCTTGGTTTTTGCATGCATTAATGGATTCTTGGATATGTTTATAGCACTTGTATTATCACAATACAATATCATAGGTTTGGTTACCTCTTCTTTCATTCCTTACAATAGATGTTTGAGCCACACAATGTTTGAGCAGAACAAGTTTTACATCAATGACAAAATAATGATTGAAACATTCTCAACAGATTGGATTAATGCTATGAATAAAGATATTGATCAGGTTGAGAAGAACAATACATGGACATTAGTACTGAGACTAGATGATAAGAGTGTAATTGGAACAAAGTGGATTTTTAGAAATAAAATAAATGATAATGACAAAGTTGTGAGGAAAAAGGTAAGATTAGTTTGCAAAGGTCATGCCCATGAAGAAGGAATTGATGATGGTGATAGTTTTTCCCTTGTTGCAATATTGGAAGTAGTTAGAACTTTATTGGCTTATTATACCTCCAAGAAATTTAAAGTGTGTCAAATGGATGTTAAGTCAACATTTCTAAATGGAATACTTGAGAGGAAGTCTACATTGAACAAAATAAAGGATTTGTTGAACTTGATCAGAGGCACATGGTTTAAAAATTGGGAAAAGTTTTTTATGGAATGAAGAAAGCAATGAGAGCATGGTATGAAAGGTTACAGTCACATTTGATTACGATTGGATTTGTTAGAACAAGTGAAAACAATAATCTATATCTTAAAAGTGAAACTGGAAATATGGCATTGATTGCTAAAGTTTTTGTGGATGATATTATATTTGGTGGTAATGAATTTCTATGAAAACCATTTTATGATCAAATGAGAAATGAATTTGAAATTTCTATGTTTGTTGAAATCAAATTTTTCATTGGCTTACACATTCATCAAACAAAAGATGGTACTTATGTCGACCAATCTAAGTATGTGAAGGAGATCTTAAAAACATTTGGAATGGATGAGTCAAGGCCATCTAGTACACCTATGGTGAGTAGATGTAAATTATCAAAGAAGGATACCAATGTTGAGGTAAATGAGACACAATATAGATTAATGATTGGTAAATTATAGTATGTTGTACATAGTAGACCTAATATTGCTCATGCAATTGGAATTGTTGCAAGGTTTTCTTCTAATCCCGAGGACACTCATATGACTATTGTGAAAAGATATTTAGACATATGAAAGGGATTGGAGATTTTTAATTTTGTTATAAACAAGATGGTGACTTTACACTTTTTGCCTAAACTAGTCCTGATTTGGTTGGTAATGTGGATGACAAAAATGTACAAGTGGTGGATCTTTCTTCTTAGGAGAAAGGCCAATAACATAGTTGAGCAAGAAATAATGATGCATTTCTCAATATACTACTAAAGCTAAGTATAGTGTTTCTACAATTAATTTTTCTAATATTTTTTGGGCTAAGAAACTATTGGAAGGAATGCAAGAGAAGGTAGCTAATCTTGTTAATATTTATTCTGATAATACTAGTACAATAAACACATCAAAGAATTGATTGATTTATGCAAAAACCAAGCATATATCTATCACACACCATTACTTGAGAGAGAAAGTACAAGAGAAGAACATGATTCTTGAATATGTGGAATCAAAAGATAAAATCGTAGACATATTTACCAAGCCATTTCCTAAGGGTACTTTTGAGTATCTAAGAGGTAAGCTAGGGTTGTTTTCTCTATCCAAGTTTCACTAGGTGAAGATGCATGTTGCATCAATTCTTGGATGATTAGAAATATATTTGTGGAGTTGATGTAAGAGTTCACTCTTTAGGGATATTTCCAGAGGATGTGAAAATGATTGTAACAAAATTGATGTAGACACTACATACAAGGTAAAAGGTATTACTACATGGTTTTAGAAGTTACATTAGAACCTATATTTTCCTTTGGCATTATTGTAAAAAGGGGAGAGAATGACTAAAGGAGAGAAGTGCATAAAAGGGGAGAGAATGACTAAAGGAGAAAAGTACATAAGGGAGAGAATAACTAAAAGGAAGAGTAATATACTATGGAGACACATGTTGATGGAGTTGTTGTTAAAGAATGAAGTATACCCTAAGAGGGAGAAATTGTGAAGATGAAGGTGCTGAAGATATAGACCGAGTGAACTTGATATTCAAATATGTTGCAGTGAACCAAAATAAAGTTAGAGAGTTAAAGAGTTGTATTATTGTCAATGCAATACATTTGATTATCTTATGTGTAATTTTTTGTAATGTAAAATCTTATGTTTATGTGCTGCTATTAATGCTAAATGGGGAAATTGTTAGCCCCAACTAATAATGTAACTAAGAGTGTTATTACCATATGTAAAAGAGTCACGTAAGTTGTTATGTTTTCATTGATGTTGAGCCTTATTTGGTTAGAATTAATGCTAATTTAGTAAAGTACCATATCATTTGATTGATGAAAAGGATTTGAGGAAGTATGATGATGACAAAGTTGATAAGTATTGGTATTCAATGGGTACCTAAATGAATTAGACTATGAAAATATAATTTTTCTTTTATTATTTTGCAATCATTTTATGTTGTGATTAAGTTCACAACTGCTGAGTTGGTGAAAGGAGGACTTCATTATTAACCAAGTGATTATAGTTGTTAGCAAGTTCCTGACAAAGAAAAGATGAATTTCAATTTTAACCAAGTAATTCTAATGTGAATTTAGTGATGTATTATCCATATGAAGTTTCAATGTTCATAGAGTAAAAATAAAAAATAAAAAATAAAAAATTAAGCTGAGGCCGAAAAATGATGAAAATTGAGAATGTTCAAGAAATATAAAGGATAAGGACAAATTTTTTAATAAGAAACATGATAGAATAATTCAAAGATGATTGTATTGAGAGGATCTTATATTTTTAGAATGGGCACAAACTTTGAGGTGAACTAGTGTTGAACAAAAGACTAGATGCAATGAATCTAAGATCTATATTTATATTAGATAGGCAAAATCTTGAAGGATCGAGAAGGCATAAGTTATCTATTTAAGGAGATGATTGAGACCATTCTTTGTTGTTGATTGTCTAGAAATATTGTTAATAAAGGGTAAGAATTAAAGAAGAAGAGGACAAGGTGAATCAAGTAGAATAGAGGAAGAAATATCAAGCAAAAGAAGTGCAAGGTGAAAGAGAAAGAGTGTGAATTAGCTAGAAAGAGATTAGAAGGTAGAAATAAATCAAAGTATACATATGAATAAGAAAGGTAGTGCTAAACCTAGCTTATCATTTAACTATTACTTTCTTACCATTGTAGTAGATAGAATATCTTAACCGAGTGGAACAAATAATTTTGTCAAATCCTATATGGTAACATCGATTCGTGATGTTTGTAAGTCCTTTAAAGCAAGCCACTCTTTAGTAATGGAGAAGACTGATAAGGTTAGATTATCTTTAGTTAAAATCCTTTAACCAAGTTACACTAAAAATGTGCATATAAACATTTAACAAGGTTGGCTCCTACCAAAGCTCACTTCAAAAGAGTGAAATTTTTGGGTTGTCGGTTCCTAGGTGGTTTTCCCCTTTACAAGGTTTCCACATTAAATATTTGGGTCAAAATGTATGAATGCTTATATATTGCAAGTTGATTTTCATGTTATTTACTTAATGTTGTAACTTGATATGAGCTAAGTTAATACTTTGATACTCGGTAAAGTAAAGAACATTGAGATAATACTTTGAAGTAAAAAGATTATAAGTTTGATATGAGATGTTGAATGTGGTTATTGAGTTATTGTTGTGTAAGGTAATGGAGTTTGGTTTGGTACTAAATTATTTTAAAGCCCCGTAGAATAACCAAATATAAGTGATTCAACCACCCCCGCTCTCTTCAATTATCTAATACATTATTATTGCTAGTAAAACTTACTCAAATAAACTTTGGGAAAACTGTAAAAATAATGACCTTTTCACCTTTTGGGGTGCTAGCTTCATAACATAATTCAAATTTTCAAGTTGGATTGAAGACATATTTGATGGCCAAGTAAGTACCACAACCCTACATGGTAAATTTGTATATATTGAATACAAGAATAAAAATTTAAAGGATAGTTTATTATTTGAGGCTCCCATAAATTGCTAAATACAACTCCCTATCTATTCTCTGATGGATTTCTATCCCTAATTTCCCTATAAGACTTCTTCATAGAAAAATAATTTTTTAGATTGGAGATCTTTTAGGGGGATATGTGAGTTTATCATAAAATTTTGTTTCATCAAGTAGTCTAATTGTTTTGATCAAGTTTCTAATTTCTAAGAAAATTAAACCATTAAAATGTATTTTGAATAACTTAGTTTGTAACCTAAACCCCATGTTTTGTGACAAAGGAAATTCTAACGTTATATTTAAAAACCTTAAGCTTAGTAATGATTTTTATGAACACTTTTGACATAAAAAGGATCTCCCAAAAATAACCTTTCTAAAAATAGACCTAAATATTAAATTTATGATAAGTTGGGGGTTTCATCAAAAAAAATTCCATCAACCCTAGAAATTCCACAAATTTTCCTATTCTCCAATCAAACTTAGAAAACCTTCAAGAAACCACTAATGAAACTCGACCCCCAAACTTAAAAAACCTCGTATTCTCCCCTTTGTCAATTTGAAAATGCAAACAAGGATCTTAAAAATGACTTATTATTTGATCTAACTAATCTCCAAATTGTTCCTACTCTTAATCCTTTCCCCCTCCTCCCCTTTTAGAATCACTATTACCTCCCCAAATTTCAAAAATGTTCCTAAAGAATTTTTCCAATGCATTGACTTCAATAACAAAGTAATTAATAATGCAAAATCCTCATCATCCAAATATCCACTCTTAATGAATCTAATTTATGAAAAGACTAGTTAGGAATATAGATGAGAAAATGAGGGATCTTAGCATTCTTCTAGAGGATATTGTAGCTATGCATAAAGAAATTAGTAAAGAACTACTATTGTGGTATTCCCTCAAAGGACAATTAGATAGCATTAAAATCCCCAAAACTGTTGAAAATCTAGCATGTAAACAAGATCTTCCTCCTCACTTTGAAATTTCTCTAAAATTAGAGGTTGTATATGATATGATGGGGATTAATAATGTAATGAATGAATTTGAAATAGATGAAGATAAATCTCCCTCCCTAAACATTAAAACTCTAGCTAAGTTAATATAAGATGAAGTGGAGCAAGACAACTTAGAAATTAGAAAAGATATGGAGCAACTCATATTAAAGAATGAATGTAATAATAAAATTGACATTTCTCTAACCAAGGAATGAATAACTACCCCAAATTCTAGCAAATATCTGAAAAAGGGATGCAAAAAATCCACATCTAAATTAAGGAAGAAAGATGAGGAGGCTAGTAACTAAGTCAAGATTTCTAGTATGCTCAATGTAGGAAAGGGAAAATTCCTTCCCACATAGCAATGAGATTCTCAATAATTAACGTTAGCGGTCTAAATGCCCCTACTAAATAGTTTCTCTTAAACTACTATCTAAACTCTTTAAAATATGATAGTATTCTAATTCAAGAAATTGAATTGAATAGTGAAGAAATGAGTAAATTAAGTAGGAAAATTGGTATTTGGAAAATTGATGTTGGAAATTACCATTAAGAATAAAAATTGGATGGCTAGATGGTTTAGAAGGATGCATAGTTAGCTCTTATTTTATCTCATAAATATATGTGGCCCTGTGATGACCATTGGAAGGGTTGATCCATGGCTTGATTTGAGTAATTTTTTAATCGACAATTAACAATTTGAATTTTATATTAGGAGGAGATTTAAAAGCAATAAAAAAACTCAATGAAAAGAAAGGTGGTATTTATTCCACTACGCAATCTATGACTAATTTCAATCAATGGTGTTTAGAGGAACAATGAAAGTTGTTTAATAAGATGTGGGCCTCAACATTTTGGGCACTAATCCATTCAAATAATATTTGTTGAGGGAAAGGGATCATCCCCAAATATCATTCCTCTTTGTAATAGAAATCAAATTGGCAAGGCCCAAGAGGAAAGATATGCCAATACTAAATTTGAATTGTGAAAAGGAATGCAATATAAAAAAATACACTCTTAGGCCTACGTGTGATAAGCGTATGTAAAATTAAACTAATTGACTAAATAATATAGATCCACATGTAAAGTGTATACAATTATCCCAATTAAGATACATATCTAAGATAAAGTTATGAATGAAAATTAAAGATATAAGTCTCACCTTGAATACATAGTAGAAGTTGCATTTTAGCTCTATAAATTATGGATCTATATCTATAATTGTAAATCTAAATGTGGATCTCTGAACAACCAGCAAAGAATAGAAATTTTTATTCTAGAAAAGTAGAAGAGAATAAATTGACTTGGCTATAATTGTTTTGGAACAATTTTTATGAGGTCTCCATATTCCTAGGGCATAGTAATGAAGTCAACCTAGGTTCTCCACAAATCTCTCATAAAGTTATTTTCTAATCTATAATCACACTTTCATAATCTCGCTCATTTCTAGTAAAAACCCTTGTTAGTAATGATTTTGCCTTGTTTTATGTTGTAGATGTTGAATTTGGTATGGAAATGTGGGATATCTCTACAAGTTACAACGGATCTACCATAACCATATCATGGAGCCATGGATGTAAATGTGCATCAATGAATAATATGATGAGTTCCTTAATGTATATCTCCTCCCTTGATGGACAATAATATGCTAAATCTTGAATGCTATGAAATGTTTACAAAGAATCCTTCAATGGTTGATGAAATCTCCTTTTCTTGAATGCTTGAAGTGCTCGAATTCCTTGAGTTCTTGAGCTCCTTGAATGCAAATTATAGGTGTATCTAACATGACATTTTAGGGTTATAGTATGATTCAAAATGAATCCTCCAAGTCTCCTTATATACTAGTTTTCAAACATGAAAATAATATAGTCTAATTGGAGAGTGAGAGTTAACAAATTAAAATCTTGAGATCTTCCAGGCTTTGAGCCCCATAATTACTAGGGAAGAGGTCAATATGGGTTGACCTCTTCTAGATTAGATTGATGTATATTGACCTTTTCCTAGAGGAGGGATGGAGTAGGCTACAAAAATATTAGGAGGGATGCAAAAATATTTTGGGAAAGGTGGGAGAAAATAGGAGAAAGGGAACATCACGCATAGATCCATCCATGGTCAAAGAAGTCACTATGATATAGGTGCTATAAGGTTTTAAAATGAAATTCCATACATTTAAGATGGTATATTTATTCCCCACTTTAGTGAGATTATGAGTTACCTCTAACCACTAGTACATTAGAGGTCAATTTTCAACCAACTCCTCAAGAGACTTGTTCAATACCTTTTTTTTTTTTGGTTTTTATGCTCGAGTTGGTTGAAATTTTGACCAACTTAGGGTTTCCCAAGTTGGTTGAAATTCCAACCAACTCAGGTTCAAATAACAAAGTCAAAAACTTTGTTTGTTACTTGTTTTCATCTTTTCATCTCTGCATGCTATTGGAGCTGATCATCTAGTGTGTGGCAAGCATTCCATATCATTCATCCAAGCTTATAGTACTAACAATGGTAAGCAATATTTATCATTCATTCATGGGTGGGCTAGGGACTTATGATTGCGAGATCTAAATACTCATCTCTTGTGTTGGAGAGAGGTTTAAAAAGAAGTACATTTTGATATGTTGGTTCATTGTACAAACAATGATGCATTTTAAAACCATTCCACTTGCAACTACTCCCCCCTCCCCCCGATAGAAGACAACTGCTAGATATAGGGATAATGTAAGTTTTTTGATAGCATAAAATCTACCACATTCTTCCTTCTCCAATATTTCTTGTTTTCTTTCCCTGGTCTACAAATATTTGGGGCATTTAGGAAAAAATAATTCTTCTCTTGTCAGTGATTTTAGTTCCAAGATTGAGTACTTTGGACTTCCCCTGGGTGTCTTAGCTATAAGTTCATCATTCAAGAGGTATGAAATGTTATTGTATTCTTAAAATTTTTTTACCTTTAGAAATTAGAATAAAAATCATTAGTTTTCTAGAAAATAATTAAGGATTAAAAACATTACAATATCTATGGGATAATGGGCAACATATAAGTGGATTTTCTATACACCTCTTCTGTCAGAGTGATCTTGGCATTGATATAATTATGTAATTGCTAGTCAAATGTGGTAATGAACAAAAGAATTGGATATTACGTGAACTCTAGTACAAATGGTCTTTTTGTTAACAAACAACATCATTTAAATAGATTGAATATAAATACATAATCAACAATGTGATCACACATTGCAGAAATCATTAGTTAATACTCTATACATTTTCTTCTATTTGTTCTATTTCTGGTAATGATTTTTGGTTATATGTCTATCTGTTTAGAGGAGTAACATTTTGACATTAAAGGGTATGCCTAAATCAACACTGCTATAATGTGTAGACCAGTGATCTCCTAAACAATATTTTCATCTGAAAGGCTTTTGGTTTTTTATTGTCTACATCTAAGCTCTACCAAAACTTTCTTTGTTTGTCCTCTTCCTACATCATTATTGAAATGGAAGAAAATGAGTTCATTTTTTCACAATTTATTAAACTTGACTAACCCCACCCATATAGAGTCAAAGACATTTTCCTAGTTCAGGTTTCTTTGTAATTGAAGTTCCAATTTTAAACTTTGGATTATTTTCATTAGTGCATTCCTACAAAACCTACTCCTTTGCAATTTAATTCCAATAGTAATGAGGAGATTGTAGAGGTGACATGTACTCACTTTATAGCAGAGTTTCCCATTTTTGGCAAGGTTAGCATATTATCTATATTTTGATTGCTTATTAGATATATTTACTAGATACTTTAGGGGCAATGCCATTGTAAATTTTTTTTTTTTTTCAAGTTTCATTTAACTAGTAAAAATAATTATTACATTTTATCTTTTGTGTTTGTATTTTACTTTGATGATGTATGATGAGGTCAATGGTAGTAATGCAAGCCCTATTTACAAGTTCTCTAAATCAATCAAAGGTGGATTTTTTAGTGATAGCATAAAATAGAACCTCACTAAGTTTTTGGTTGACAACGATGGAAATGTAGTTGATAGATATGCACCCACATCTCTATTGAAGATTGAGGTACTTGAAAATCATATTTTGTTATTTGTCAATTTGTTCTATGAAAATTGCACTTACAATATTTTCAAACTAGTTTTATTTGTTTGATGACACATCTTATAGGAATAATGACTAATATATGTAACCTTATGTTTGTAGGAAGATATCAAGAAACTGTTGGGTGTACCCTAATGCATTGAGAAACTATGTTATAGCTATTCTTCCTATTTACATGAATTTAAGAAGCAATAATTTAACTGAGACATGGTTCTATTATGCAAATACAAGACAAAATGGACTTGACTTGTAGTTACCATTCATAGTACATAATAATATTTTGCAATAATTGGAGAGTGCTCATGGCTCACTTTTTGAGTATCATTGTTTGATACAAGTTTCTAGTTTAGATTTTTCATGGTTTAGGTTTAGAATTTACATAATGCAAGTTAAGTTATTCATGGATATAGATATGCTAGTCATGGCTATAGATTCTCATGGCGTTGTTTAATTAATGAATCTATTATCAATAAAGAATTAGACGAAAGAAAACCTAAGTTATTTTTCTTACTTAAATGCCTAATGAAATTTGTTTACAATAATTTTGAATCCACTATAGTCTACTATTGTATTTTATTTTGTATATTCTACATAAAAAGTATTATACCATTAGTTATTTTGTCCAACTTACCAATAATGATCACTACAAAAATATTTCAATTTTACTAATGATATGCTTAAATTTCTTTTTATAGCTATGCTAAATAGTGTCATGATTATTCAATATATGGTCTTGTTACTTGTAGGTATGGCTTCCCATTGTATGCATAAATTTTAGAGGAAGTTGGACAAGGTGGGGATGTACTAACTCTAGACTTATTTGTTGATCACTTCTTCATCAACCTATAGTCATTGTATTCCAGGTTCTTGATTCTTTTCTTGTTCTAAAAATAAATACTTTATTTAAGATTCCTTATAAGTTTAAGATAGAGCACATATTCTAGAAGTCAACTTCCCCCTATTTAACTTGCCTTTGAAAACTAATCTTCAAGTGCCTGTATCATTTTTGGTTGGGTAGTATGTAGTAGTGCTAGTAGATATTTGATGTGTATATGAACAAGAGTAAAATAATAATAAATAAGTTATTTTTTCATACAATTTATGTCTCCCATAATTTATGTCTTTGTGTTAACAAATCAAATAGGGGATAACACAACTAGATTAGGAAAAAAGGTGCTTTATGATGGATTTTTAATTGGATATGGAAGTTATAGCCATAGGCTACATTATCATCAGTTGGTCAATTATGATCAACAACACATACAATTTGGAGATGCAAGTACAAAAATTGTTGAGGAATAGGTCATTCTATATCATCACTCTCCACAAAAAACTGATGAAGAAATTAAAACTTATTAGGTCAACATGATTGGAGGAAATTGACCACCTCTACTAAAATTTGCTCCACATGAACCAATATTTTTCATCTTTACACAATATTTACCTTGACTTGGTGTCATAAATACCATACTTTGATTGTTCAACATACCAATTGCCAAAAATGATGGCTTCATCCAATTCAACAACTTTAACCTTACTATTTCACTTCATTTTTCTACACTTCAATTGTGTTTATTGTCCATGGATAACTCATTGCCTCTGCATTAAGAGACTCTAATTCTATAGTGTCTATGGTCTTGCATTGACCCATCACCATCTTCTTGTCATCATGAACCTCTTCTACAACTTCATTCCTCTTATTGCTTGTCAAAATAGTACTTGTTGTCTACACTTATTTTTCCAACAAAAATTGCTTTATTGATTCAAATTACGTACATCACAACACCACCAACCTTTTTAGGTTGAAGGACATTCAATTTATAGGCCAAGCCTCTTGACCTTACATATTCATCTCTACTTGTTCCATCAAAACACAACTGTGATTGTTGACCTTCCAAATTTGCAAGAAGAGTTGCATGACAACTTTTTGACAATTTTTGCAACTTTTCAATATTTCCAAAAAAATGACTTCAAATGCCTACCAAACCTTGATAAACCATGTACGAAATTTGAAAAACATAAAATTAAATATTTTTGGTCAAGTCATAGCATTGAATGACCTACAACTTGCCCATAGGCCCTATTACAACATGCAAGAAACTTGCCTAAAATGTATTCTAGGATGCTTGAGATTGACTTATTGATCTTATTAATTTTAACTCTCCTCAAGAGGCCAATAAGAAAATGATGCAGATTCTCCAACTAACACAATATTACTATTCTTTGAATATTGAAATTCCTTATTGCATACATTCAATTTGACTATCAATTAAAGAGAACTTCTAAGATTTGATCAAAGGAAACAAAATGAAAAAGACAAAATCAATATGACCAAAAGATCAAATGAGCATATAAGCCTTTTATATTAAATTCAAAATGCTTCACCATGTTGTTACGTATGTTGCTAGTGCATATGGTTGACAACATATAGAGTAAACAAAAAGAATCAACTTCCTCTGATATATAATGTAAAAAAGTTTTTCCTGTGATATCCTATTCTAAATTTAGCCCTTATAATTATGGGCATTAGATTGGTTACATTATAAAAGGGCATGTCCCTTTTTTAACAAAATTCATAACCAATTGACATATTAACAACAAACTAAATGCAATTTTAAGCATAATTATAAAACATAAGGCTTTGTGTCACTAATTCTAATGATGATGATTCAATAAAATCATTCCATAGCCTAATGTGTTTGGTATACTTGTCATCCTCTACCAGATCTGCATTGTTGATAATCTCCCAAGCTTTGACTTTGATCTCAAATATACACTCTATCTACATGTTACCCTTTATCATTTCAAGATCATCATTCTATGTTACTTCTAGGGCTTCTCTCTGCATCACATGGCATGTATCCATCTATCTATCTTGGCTAATGATGTCACCATTTTTTTCCTACCAAGATACAACTCCATGCTCTATCTCTAATTCCTCCATCAATCTGAAAAAAACCTTGAATTCCTTAGAATACACATATGATCTTTGATCAGTTTCTCAGCCTCCTTTATATCTTCATCGTCTTTGAAGGTATCTCTTTCTTTAACCAATTTCTTATATATATTGTTATGTCTCTAGGCCAAAGGTTTATACACATTATAAGAATCCTAGACTTGACCTAATTTAACCAACAATTTCTCGAAATGTTTTATAATCATCGTATTAGCGACCTCCCTTCTGATCATTGAGATATCTTTCAATTTAATATTTTCCTCTCGCAACCGCTTCAATTCAAACTTTATGGCATCATCAGATGATTGTATCCTTGGTTGCATCTGAGGATGTCCTATTTTAAACAAATCTTCATACATATCTTTCTAATTATCTCTTTCAAAAGTTACCGACTTAACACTTGATTGAATAATGCAAGATCTACTTGCATGCCTACAACTCTTTTTGGGTTTGTGACACCAAATTTTAATGTCATTAAATGACCAACTTCCTAATCAAAATCAATGTTTTGTGGCCTCCTATGTGGTGGATGTAAAACCCAAAGAAACATAGATTTTTCATCCTCAACAAATCATGATCCAATAATAACATCTTTTAACTCCTTGCACATCCAACTTCATATCCTGCTTGCCTAACTTGATCAAACTATCAAAAATATCTGATGCTTTTAAGTCCCAACAAGGTAGAACCATTACCCCTTCCCCTTTCAAAAATTGTCTCCCTCTTGCTAGATTCATGTGTTTAAACTCTCACATTATATCTTCTTTCATATTTGAAATTAATTCTTGCTCATTCTCAAGAGAGATACTAGGGATACTCTACCTCAATAGTTTACCTCTGTGTTTATATAGTACATCTACAAATTCTTTGGATTTGATGAAAGCATCATCATTCAAAAAATTGCTAGACTATAAAAGTCTCTCATCCTTCTCAGCATCTATCCTCTCTAGGATTTTCACATCATGTTCCACAAACTAAAGTATTGGCCTTTCTATAGTTTTAGAAACTTTAACAAGAGAATCTGGAACTCTTGGAATTTCTTCTCTAAATTGCTCCTTGGCTTTCTACCTCTGTTAATCCATTTCCCTATCTTGTTCCTCAAGCTTTTGTTGTACTTCAATTAATTCCATGTTTTTGAAAATTTCTTCATAGTCATTTCCATGGTGAATGTAATCAACCAACTTTTATGATTTTCTACATACATGAATGTATCCTTCTGGATCATAGTGACTCTAGGAATCCATAGTACACATATGATACTCATTTTATACTTTTTATTCTATCTTATCATATGACTTAGTTGAATAAAAAGTAAAAACTCCAAATGATAAGGTTGTAGGAAGGAAAGATTTCTTTCTTTTCTTACCTCCAAAATCCTGCTTGCTAGACTTTGACATCTGCCTAACAATATCCAAATAAGAAATTTGATCAGGCATTGATGTAGGCGATCTATATGGTCTCCCTTCAAATCCAAATACTCTTACAAAAGTCAAATAGTCATAAGTGTACCATTATCCCCAATTATTGTTAATCTTCTCACCTAGCCCATTATCCATGGGTTTTAAGAATCTTTTGATGTGAGGGCTGATTGAAGGGGAAGAGTGGAATCCAAACAATGTATACAAAGGTTGCACAAAGTGATAATCAAATATTAGATAAAAAGAAACACTAAACCTATAATCCCATAATGATGTCCACATTTGAACTAGTTTCATATCCCCATTGGAATCTCTTAAATTCAACTTTTAAATCCTCACCCCATAATCCTTTCATTTGTCCAAAATACAAAATCATATGCATAAATAATGAATAGTGCTTAAAGGAGTATTCTACATCATTAAAATTAAAAAAATAGTATGAATATTGTCAACAACATACTTTGCATAATCATAGGGTCTTGGTTCCAACATCTGCACATATGATGCTAACATCATAGGGCCAACCTCCATCAAATTAGGTTTCCATTCCCCATACTTGCCCCCATGATTGGTAAGTCATATCCAAGTATGTCTTAAATAATTTGATATTGAAAGGAGGCCCATCTACTGATGTTAAAGGCTCCTTTTCTATCTTATGAAACATCAACTTCCACTGCATGTATGGGATATCTAACCATCCATATTCATTTTTCAATTCAGTGAAAGACAATTTCTTTTTCAGTCATCAGTGAGTCTTAATGCTTCATTCAAGGATTCAATAGATACTTCCGTGAATTTTTCCCCATCTTTGTCATATATACATTTGTCCTCAACATTATATTTGCTCATAATGACCTTGAGTAGCTCCACATTCAAGAATACATTCACCATTGTCAATTTCCCCAAATTCATCTCCCAAGGATGACATATGGGTGCATTATGGTTTCTTCTCACATAATGATATAGAAACAAATCATAGCCTCTAGTATGAGTCTAGACATCTCCAACCTCATTGCACTTGTCTTCCACCTTGTTTCGAGTAGAAAAATTGCCTCTCCTAGATTTGGGGCCTACAAATTCCATTTGTTCAATGAGATCCTCATTCAATTTTCATGGCAACACCTCATCATCAACTTTCTACTTTTTGTTAGCCTTGGCCTTCTTAACCTTCTCTACTTTCCTTTTTTGAATAGAACTAGAGCTCTCCATGATTGTTCCTAATACTTTTCCAGATACAAATCTTTTGTGAAGACTAAAAATAAATCTTAACTTTACTAGCTCGCTTATGAGAATTTGTGACCATAACACTGTAATGATTACCCTTTTATTATAAAACAAGATACATTCATGTATTTACTTTCCACACAAATAAAATCATAACGCCATTTTTTATCATTGCAACAGATGAATTAGTTGTCAGAGGTCATCTCGTACACTTATTTTTGTGCTTGATAAAATATATTCAAACATTTATCATTATAGCTATTAGCGATATGAACATATGAGTCTCTTGATCACCAAAATTAATTCATCCAATAGTGAACTATTTTCAACTTCATACCCATCACTATAATAACAATGATAACACCATTGCTGATTGCTACAATGTAAACCCCTCAAATGTGATCCCCAATACAACTTTTTGTGGTATGACAATTGTAAATCTCTATTTTTGATTTTGGTAGAAAGAATCACTATAACATATGTTGATATCCCATAGCTCATTTTTTATTATTATATCTCTCCATTACACCAAGCACAATCAATGATCATCCTTACTTTATCAGCACAACATATAGCGATAAGTGCTTAATAATATAGCCTTTCATTGCCATATCCTTTAGTGATCACAAAACCCTTATCATTGATCATTGAAGCCTTTTTTTGATACCTCGATCAATGATGATTGTTATATTCTTTCTTTATCACTAGTTGCTATGTCTAAAATCTTATTTTCTTGATTTGTGATGATCTTCATAATCTATAATGATGACTTCATCTTATTGCAAATCACCTAGGTTGCTCCTTTGTTGCTTTGATTAGTGGTGATCATCATAGGATTTAGTGATATCCAAACCTTTATCACTGATCGCTAAAATATTTTGCACTCTCACCACTTAGTGATAGATTATAATCACTATAACATACAATGACATCTAAAGACTTATCGTTCATTGTCATATCAAAATGGAACCTTCTTTGCTTAGAAATCAAATGCATGACTGTAAAGTATAGTGATAACTCTATCACTCATCACTATATCTTCTTTGAACCTTCTCCACTCAATGATGAACCCAATTGCTATTGCCTGTAGTGACACCATGTTGGACTTCAAATCATTGAAACTCATTTGATGTAATATATCTTGAAATCTAATTTCTTATCATTGTAGCTATAGTGATAACCTTAAAAATATTGATATCTCCATGAATTCAAACAAAATGACAACCTTGATTAATTAATGGATAATGCCACATAATGAGAGCAATAAATAGCTAGTTTTTGTCAAAACACAAATAGATGCAGTTTGTGATTTCATTGTCATGTCCTTGTGATCACAACATTTTTTTTCATGCCCTTGTGATCTCTATTTATGTATATATGTATGTATAAACATATGTGTATATGTATGTATGTATGTATATAAATAGAGAGATCTTGGCACAATAGAGAAATAATAAAACTCACTCAACAGGTAGCATGGCCAAGGGTGTTGTCACAAAATTTTGGACATAATGATATAAGGAATGAGTTAAGATGTATATAAGTTAACCTTACTTAAACTATAAACTACAACACAAAGGTTACACCAGGGTATTATAGTATTGTAATTATAGAAAACCACTTGATTTTCTCAAGTGGGTGTATGATGGCACATAGTTGTATTAGGTGAGTAAAGCTCACTAGTGGTTATAGGAATACAACTGCATCAAAACAATTAGAAACCAAAACTACATATTCATTAGAGTGAGCAGTTCAAGGGTCTTGAACCCATCGATATGGGTATGTAGGTAGCCTGGTAGGCAGAATATGCCTCTAGTGCGTAGACACCTTGGACATAGTTAGGTAGCACATAAATATTTTAAGACATTATATGTTAACTCATGAGGCTTATATTTTAAGACATTATAAGTACCTACTATACCTAGCTTTTGAAAATAGAAGGCTAAACTCTACGTTTCAACATTAACTTGACTAGTCTATTTAGATCCATTGATTATTGTCACAAGATTTTAAACATAACTATATAAGGAGTGAGTTAGGATGTATCTAGGTTAATCTTACATGAACTATGAACTACAACACAAAGGTTGCACCAGAGTATTATAGTATTATAATTATAGAAAATTACCTAATTTTCTCGAGTGGGTTTATGATGGCAAAGAGTTGTATTAGGTGAGTACATCAAAACATTAGAAACCAGAACTACATATTCTCTAGAGTGAGTAGTTCAAGAGTATTGATCTTGTGGATAAGGGAATGTAGGCAGCCTAGTAGGTGAAGTATACCTCCAGTGTGCAAATGCCTTGGACATAGTTAGGTAGAACTTAACCATGTATGTATGTGTGTGTGTATGGATCAATGGATGTAACTATTCTCTACTTAATAGTGTCATCCACATGGGTTGGGGGCGGGGGGGGGGGGGGGGCGTGTAGTTGAGCTTGTACCTTCTTGAATACTTCATTTCCATTATTTGTGCTCTCTGAATCAAAGGTATATAACTTTATCACTTGTAACTATTTCTTTCAAATAGTAAAACCACAATAGTTTCTTATAATTCTATGGTTCTCTTTATAAGTTTATAAAATTGAATTTTAAAAATTAATTGTATTTGTGTACATCTTTTTCAAGTTTGATATTTCTCTTTTTGTTGACTCACAATCCAAGAATAATTTTTTAGAACACATACTGACCAATTGGAGATTGAGCCAAAAAATTCAAAGAATGATTGTGCCAAAAGAGCTAAAAAACATGATAGGTGCACGATAATCATATTTTTATGCTCTTTCTAGCATAGTTGTTCTTACATTTTATGGTTTTTGGCGAGAACAAAATTCCAAACTAATTAGGTAGGCAATCCAAAATTATACCATAATTGGTCAAGGCATGTTTAAATACCCTATTTCACATGTTATTGAATGTTATGTGTTTATGTGCTACTATTAATGAATGTTAAAGGATGAACTAATGTTAGATGTTAGCTTTGGAAATTATGAGATTATTTTATGGATGCTCATAATTATTTTCTACTTCATGTGATAATCAATGAATGCTATATTTTATTAATGAATGAATGTGAGTTCCATCTCTTCTTAGGTACTCTTTCTAGGCTATTGTATAATAAAAGAATATTGTTTTAAGTAATTATCTATGAATGTTTTATATTAATATTAATGTTATGTCATGTTAATGAATATTTTTATATTTTAATGAAGTCTTGATTAGTATTGCATATTAATGAATTTTATATCATATCAACGAATGTTATGTGATTGTATTGATTGAATGTTATAGTTCATAAATGGATGAATGAATGAAGTATGTAATTAGATGATAATGAGGAATTTGGATTGATGTTATGGGGAGGGAGTAAACCCAAATGAGCTTCCATATTCATGTGGTTGGCCTTGTTAAGTAGACAATATTAAAGTATTCTCTAAACCAAGTGAAGCTCAAACTAACATACCTTCATTAATTAATCAATTTCATTCATTGCAGGTCTAGAATGATGGGGTGATACTTAATGGTATAGGTATGAATCTCTAGAGGAAGATTAGGAGGAATTATGATTTGTGTAGGGATCCTTTGAAGTTCAATTTGTTTGACCCTCCCCTGCAAAATATTGTTGCTCTTCTTGTTAATGTTTGGGCTGCCATCAAATTTGTTGTGGACAATTTGGGTATGCATATGATCATTTTTAATGTTTTTCCCTTCAATTATAGTCAGATTGATAATTATATAATGGTACTATAATTAGACATGATTATAACTAAATTCAAATTATTTTCTATAGGATTTTTTTTTTTTTGGTATAAATTTTTTCTTAACATGTTTTCATCTACTAGGAACATGGACATGACATTTTATATTTAGAAAGATATGCAAGAATACAATTATAATTGTGGAAGTTAGAGTTTAGAACATACATAGTCTACAATAAAAATGGCTGGAATCAAAGTTTAGACTTACCAAAAAGATATTAAACTAAGATAAAGTGTACTATAAAAAGTTTTAAAATATATAGAATACTTAATTGGGACTTTCAATTGCCTATACTATTCACGAGCCTACAATAGATCTGACAAGAAAAGAATTTCATATAACTAGCAAACTTTTGTATCTGAATAATGTAGGGAGCCATGACATGATTTTTTGGATTCACAAATAATGAACTTGCAAGCCTTGTAAAGAAAGTTGTAATGCTTAGTCTTGTTGCTTATCTAGATCATGTTACTTCTCCCCTATCAAGAACCGCAACAACAATCAACCTTGATCAGGTAGTTTTTTGTAATTATTTGTTAATTACATTTCTATAATTTAATTCATATGTATATGAAATTTCTTTAATGCTCACCAATTTCACTAATAGGTATACTTGGCTCTAGGCATCTATGAATACAATACACCAACATAAGCTGCAGAATCATCTATTGAATATCAATACAAATTTATGAATACAGTACAATACAAATTTATGAATATCAATATTACATTTTACATTCTCTCTTTTATGCTGATTTAATCATTCTTTAAATCACATTTGGGATTTTCAATTTATTTTAGGGGAAGTAGTAGCTAGAGATTTGAGGCTATAGATCTGTAGACTCTTCTAGGAGTTCAAAAGATGTTGATCTCTAATTATTGGTGAGCATATAATAAGTTTTGATATATAATTCTAAATATTGAATATATGAATTAATAATATCCATTTGAAGTACACATTCACTAGGAAGGTGTTGCAAAGATAGTATTGGATCTATACATCACATGGATGGACAATAGTGGTGTAGTGCAAGAAATATTCTTCCAAGATTTTGTGTTGTTAATTATTCTTAGCTTGTATTCATTGTAGAAATGTTTGCAATTGGTTTCTGTCCCACCTTTAACCTCTGACCTCATAGTAGGGTATCAATACCTCTTGTAATGGTTATAATTGATGGGTGATTATGATGATCATTTGAGCAATAGATAAGGTGATAATCTTGACATGCTTGCTAACTAATATTTCATGGTTAACATTGCCATTTATTGCAGATTGGTATGGTAATTGATTCTCTGTTTGGTTATCTCCTTAGTGATAATAACTATTGGATGATCATGTTGGCTTGTCTTATCATGTTGCTTGCTAACTTTATTATCTCATCTTTGCATGATTAATGATAAAGATTTTTATTCATATATGATTAATGGATGGATGCTATGATGTGACAAAGGTGGGTAGAATTTGTGCAGAAGTAAGTTATCATACTTATCAATTATTAGCTATTATGGATTCCTTTGGATGGAAATAACTTTATTGGTTTTGTTGAAAATGACTCAAAAACCAAGATGTTATCTAAGAAAGTGGGAAATCAAAAGAAACCCACAACAAAAATCATAATAAAAGAGAACAACTTTATTGTTTGTCATAATGAGAATTTGAACCTATATTCTTTTTTGTTACAAATGAAGTCCATTAAATGTCTTCTAATGAATTGTATACTTATTTGACCTTTCAAATGAACATAGGTAGAGAAAGTTTACAACTAAGCTCTTTATTATAAAAAAACTTTCAAATATATTGGTGAAACAATGACTCATTTTGAATCTATAACATCATTAGTGGTATGATTTTGTTCCATTATTATTGAATTTTCCATCATCAAGTTGTCCATTAGAGTGAAATGAGATTTTTTTTGATACAAATTATGGTGTGGCATGCTATTTGTTCTTAGTATTTTGTTTCTTAATATCTTGAAGACCTTAATCACTAATCCAAGGATATGAATGTTGGAATATATGATTTGTAGGTACATGTAACATTCAAAGTGAAGACATCTGTTATTTTAGCTTTCACATCATCAGGATGAGTTTTAAGGTACCCATAATTTTCTTCTTTTTGAATGATTTTCTTCCACCATTCACATGCTTCTTTGATGCCCCCTTTTTCCTTACTTTCAAACATATGATCATTTAAGCTTATGGGAGGACATGTACTGCCCACACATTCTAGTCCCTATGTTAGTTTTATATGCTGTAGATTTCATGCACACTGTTATTTTTCCCATTAAACATCGCAGATGACATTGTTATTTATTCTCATTGTTAGCTTTCTGTGATGTCTAATAGTGGTAGTTTCTTATCTTGAGCTTTTGCTTTGATTTTCATCAAATTCATGTTTTGTTGTGGGATCCATTCTCTTCTGGATAATAAGATTTTATTGAATTTCTTTTAAAATTACAATTAGTGATCATTGTTTAGTAATTATCCTCTTAATTTTTTAAACTAATTTTGCCAGTTATATATTTCAGGAAGTCTAGTTGTTCACTCTATGTTTCAGCCATTTGAAGAATGTGCATTTACAAATTTTGCAAAGGAAACACAAGGTGAGCCCTCATGTCCCTTTTGAGAAAGTTATAAACTATTCTATAAATATAAATAGTGGCCAATAAGATTGTATTATCTTTTTATCTTATTTATATATGTTTGATTAGTAGGCAATATAATTGTTAGAAATTGTCATTATTGTATATCCTTAGATAATTTTGCATTCTTTTTTTTAATATATTTTATTTAATACAAACTAACTAACTTGCTTCTTGGAAGAAAAGTTAAATGTTTTAACATCCAGTTGATTGTGTGTGTACAATATGACAATGATAAAATACTCCTTTTTGATCACAGAAAAATCATCATGGGGGAATTTGGCTTTAGATCTTGTTCTACACTTGGGCTTGAAGCTTGTCATCATGATTGGTATGTATAGTTTTATGGCATCATATCTGTTGTTAATCAAGTTTCCACAAAATTGCAATAGATGATGCATCTTTTGGTATAATTTTTCTTTAAAATTTTCTATTTTGAACTTTATATTTCTAATTTTTTTGTGGATACCTAATGAAGATTGTTCAATTGAAAAATTGCACTTTGTATCTCATTTTCATGATTGATGAAGTTGCTATTTATATCAGCTTTCAATATTTTATGTTAGAACATGCACTCAAACTGAAATGTTAGAATCTATTATTGTAAATCAGAGGAATAATTATATTCTTATAGAAACAATGGAAGTTTTATCACCATGTTGAGATATTATGAATGTTTTTAAACTTATAGTTCATATGAAACTTCATATTTCATGACTTTTCTTCATCACATTTGGCCATGTGGAATGTTATACTTCTTGTATTGTTGCTTGACCAAAAAGATAGAGGAACAAACACATTATATGTGGGTTGTACCCTACTTGAAAGTGTGAAACAATGTTTAACTCTCCTGCATCCATTTTTCCATGGAGATAAGAATCAATACATTACTAAATTAGCCCCAAAAAAGAACAAACCATCAAGCAACCTTTCTCTATAAAATAAAGATAATTTTATAGTATCTCTACGAAGACTTTTTACTCTTAGGATTTCTTTTTCTTGCAATGAGGGTTCATGCATCCCTCAAGCATGCATTAAAATCCAAATATGATGATTTGGACAATGTTTCAAAGCTACAAAAGACACAACACTATATTGATATCATGCAAGTATATGCAGATAAAATACAAAATATATGAAAAGAAAATAAATATATAACCATTGAAAACTAAATAACTCCCCCAATATTGTAAATTTGGCTTAACCATTTGAAATGGGGGTTGGCATAATAATTTCCCAAGTGAAAAAATCATTTTGTATAAGATTATTGGATTGAAGATGATTCTAGAAAAAAGTGAGATTTATCCTTGATATGGAGCTCCCTATAGATGCCAGTGGACTTAACTCTTTCTTGGACACACTGGGTACTTCTAGAAGTTCATTAACAACTTTGCATAAAAATCCTATTGCTTGGATAAGTTTACTCAAAATGGCAAGCTATATACATGGGAGATTGCACAAGGAGAGGGCTTCGAGGAGCTCAAACAAGGATAGTGTGTACACCCATTTTGGCATATTTGAATTGGCACAAGGATTTCTATGTTCATGTGGTTGTATGGTTGTACTACTACCAAAGAGCTACCTTAAGTTAGCAATCATTGATAGTATCTTAATTTGACATAACTACATTTACTTGGTTATTAGAAAAAGTTTCATATTTCATAAAACCAATGGAAGATGAGAGTTGGACTTCTTTTTTAGTCTATATGATACTTTTATAAAGATAATTACATAGAATTGATTGTGGAATAGGTCATTGCAAGAAGAAATGTTTCATTATTATCTCTAACTATGAGTTGGTCTGAAACTTTTCACTTGTTATAGGTATTAATACCATGTTATAGTATATTGTTTGAACTGAGTTGTACGATGTGAGAATCTTCATTGCCAGAGATATAGAGGATTATAGATAAATTAAATTAAAAAATGAAATTTGTTCAATTATCTTCCAATACCAAAGATTCTTAGATGTTTGAAAATGTCCAAGGCACAATTTTTATTGGTGTGATTATATAAGTGTTGTAACCCAATGTACTTTCAATAACATTCAAAAATAAAATTAGAGGTTTAAGATGGAGCTAACAATGACATGGCCTCTTATTGTGGCAAGAGTTTCTACAATTGTGGAAGTTGAAGGAGATTATTTCCAAGGTAATTGAGGAGTCTTTTGTGTATCATGGGTGAGTTAATATTGGGGATCATATTCACTGGTTGAAGTGGCTTGATTTGAAAGGGTATGAGAGGGAAATGATCAAGGTACAATCACATTTGAACTGTTATATGTAGACAATATTATAGAAGCACATGAAAATTCTTATTAGTGGACCTATGTGGTGGGTAGATCATTTTATGAATATGATAACAAGTGTGGTGGGTACCCTCTATTTTGTGTGTGGATTCAATCATGTTTGTTCTAGTTTACCTTTGACATATTCTAATCGTTCAATGTCTAATCTTAATTATAAATATGTATCAATGGTATTTATATAAAGTTCATTTTTGAATACATTGAATTTCTTTTGAATTCTCTGGTTTCTATAGTCACCTTTGCACTTACTTTCATACAGAGAATATGAGAGGGCTTCAAGGCATTCTCTATGTATATTCAACTACATACTACACACAGTCAAAGTTTCAATAGAAAAGTAATTACAAGCTTCCTGTTGTATGCACCCTAAATGTGTAGGGCCCATTTGCCATTGCACCAAAAGCCATGACTATTAGTGAACATGGAACACCACATAATTAACCACCTGTGGGCAGGGGAGCGCGTCACATCACCCAACAATCTCCCCCTCGACGTGCATACCAGGTGCTTATGCAGGTCAGGAAGGCACTAGGGAGATTTGAACCCATGACTAGGCCAAAACTAGGCTCTGATACCAATTGTAGGGCCCATTTGCCATTGCACCAAAAGCCATGACTATTAGTGAACATGGAACACCACATAATTAACCACCTGTGGGCAGGGGAGCGTGTTGCATCACCCAAAAAAATGGTCACCTAGACTATGGGCCCCCATTATTCAATTTATCAATTTATCAATTTTGTGAATCAATAATTTACAATATTTTATTAAATCAATTCAAATCAATTTCCTTGATCAAATTCGATTATTTATTTTTCTAAGGTTGTTCATTTAATCCTAAGTCTTATTTAATTAAAAGAAAATCTCCCTTTTAATTAAATAAAATAAGTCCCCATTTAATTAAAAGAAAACCTCTCTTTTAATTAAATAATTCATCCACATTTAATTAATTAAGAGAAAAACCCCTCTTTTAATTTAATTAAATATTTCCTATTTAATTAAAAGAACTTGCTCCCTTTTAATTAAATAAATCCCCACTTAAAGAGGAAATAAAATAAATAAAAATTAAAAATTCCTCTATACTCAAATGCACATATTTCTAAGTGGGATTCCATTTAATTCTTTTCCTATTTTCTCATTGGTGGATATTTATTTCACACGGATAATTCTTTCTCCACCCTTGATTAAATCTTTTTGCCTCTTAATCTTGATCATTCAATCTTCTTTATAAGGGAGAGCCCTCTCCTCATTTTACATATACACACTCTAGGTTATTGTTATGTTGCAGGTTTGGAGAGCAAAATTTTTGAAGGAGGAGTTTGAATACTAAAGCTTTTTGTGGAGAAATTCTATCTTCTTGTCTTCTTCTCTCATGCATCCATGGCTTCCATCATCATGATCCATCCTTGCATTTTCATATTAGCTTAGATCTTGCATTGGTAGATTAGATCTTGCATTTTTTTTCATTGTTATCATTTAGATTAGTTTGCATCTTCATTTGCATTCATATTTTGATCCTTGAATCTCTTGTTTCATGGTGTACTTTCATGGGCACAAACTAGGTGAAACTGAGGGCCCCATTATAAACTCTTGCACTCCATGAATGGAGAGCTATGAGCCACCATCAAGACCTCATTCTTGAGAAATCTTGGATATAATGACTCATAGAAGTGTGTCCACATTTTAGACATACACTTGTGGCATCTGATAATTTATTTTTGGATAGGTATGGCCTTTGTTATGCTCTTGCATGTTAATGGCTATTGGTGTTGTGGAGGCCATGAAAGAGATTCCCTTTTTCATTTCAAGGCATCTGTTCATGATGCTTCCTGTAGTGCCTGCCCCTAGTCTACTTTTTTGAGCTACATTTATGATATGATTGCCAAACTCTTTTAGGCCAATTTATGTTTGAGGAGTAGTATTATTATTTTAGAGATTATCAGATGATGTTTACACTCAGTTTATTATATGATGAGATTACTTGGTACTCTATATTTCATGCATGTATGATGATTATTCAATGGTTTCAGTTATCGATGATGATTAGTTAGATGGTTTATTATTTCATGTGCTTCTTATGGATACTTACCCCATACTACATGTGTATGGTGTGCGTGTTGTTTTATTTATGTATGGTGTTTCTGATATGGTTAAGGAAGGGAGTCGTAGTCACCTGCTAGTCGGGATCTACACGATGCACCACTTCCTGCCATTGTCTGTTTAGCTTAGAATATTGTGTTTGTACATGCGTGGATTTTATGCAGGTTGCAGGTACCGGGTATTGGCTTCCCTGAATTGTCAGGATGAGCGTACCCTATCGCACTGTCTCAATGGTAAGAGAGGGGAGATAAACTCTTAAGTCCAAATCCTAAACCCTTTAGCCAATTGTCCTAATTGATAATTAGGACAAGTATCTGAGTTAGGTACCCTCCGAATGTATCAAATGATGTAATTTCGTGATTATAACCCTTTTTGTTGTTTTGGTATGTATTTTTCTATGATGGGTTTTCGTATGTTGCTTTATGAGTCCTTGGTGTATTTTCTATTAATTAAGTCTAATTAAAAAGATTAATTAATGATTTAATTTAATAGAGAATTATTATGATATCTTTATATTTAATTAATTAATTAATTAATAAAAGAATTAAATTTGGAGATTAAAGTTCAAAGATAAATTTAGAACAGGATAATATTTATTTAATTTAATAATAATATATTTGGAGTTCATTTTTAAATAAATGCTAAATATTATTGTTATTTAAATTAATTAAATATGTTATCAATTAAGTTCTAAAATAAATTAAAAGTTGAAAGATATTAATTTATTAAGAATTTTAGATCGCATGATCTAAACATGAGTTTAAATGTAAGAATTAAATTAAAAGATTAAATTATAGAAATTAATAATGTTATTTTAATTTCTTAAAAGTGCACATAAGATTTAAAGTAATAAATTAATTAAGAATAGAAGTCAAGTGAAATTTTAAATAAAGTTATTTAATAATTCAACTTAATGTGCATGAAAGTTGAATGCAAAAGAATAAGAAAAGATAATAAAAGTTAATTTGGAGTTAACTGAGTTGTGCAAAGAGTCTTCTCGGGTAAACGCACAATTAGTGCCCCGATTGGAGGAGAAATTGCTTATCAAAACTTTGGGGGTTCATTTTTTAGATAGACGAATTTGGACAAGAATTTTGGAAGACATCTTTTGATAGCGAATTTCAGAAGGAGAACTCTAGGAAAGTTTTTCAGAGGAAAGTTATTGAAGGGGAGCAAATTCTCCCTAGTTTTTTGAGGGTTTTGTATTAGCATCAGGATCAAGTAGGGTCTTGTGTATTGATCGTTGATTATTTACGCAATTTCTCTATTCCTTGTCTTCTTCATGCGTGTGGATTGTATATCTAAATTCTGTGTGATGAAAGTTTAAACATTCCAATATTGAAAATTAATAAATGCTCATGAATTAATCTTCTGTACACGTCAGGGTTAGAAAAGAGATCTAAAAGAACCCTAGTTTCTAAATCAAAGAACATAGGATTTAATCGAGAAAGGGTTGAATCTAAAGATGAACTTCTAAATTTGGATGGTTGATAATATTTATTTACTTTCTCCATCAGAGTATAGATGAAATCAATTAAAATATAATAATAATAATAATAATAATAATAATAATAATAATAATAGTTATTTAAAAAAAAAAAATAAAAATTTGTTTAATAAATTTAAATATCTATAAATTTTTTATAAAACAAAGTCTTATTATAAAAAAAAATGGAATAAAAACATATTTATGTGCGTGGTGGGGGGGGGTTTCGTTGACCCAGCTCTGAACCCGACTGCCGACCACATTAATTTGCAGCCTGTACTGCTGCGGCAGCAGGTACTGCTGACGCAGCAATACCCTGCGCAGAGTACCCTGCGTAGCGGGTTAATGCCGCAGGACAGCGATTTTAAAATCGCTAAGTTTTTTTTTAAATTAAAAACTTTTCATGCAGTCCACATGCGATTTAAGAGTGTTTTTTTTTATATAATATAAATTGCAATTTAGTTTTTTTTTAAAAAGAAATATAAGTTTTAATTAAATTTAATTTATGTTATTAATATTTTTACTATCAAACTTTTATAATATTTTACAATTTGATATGTTGATAATAATATTTATATATTGTATTAAAACTTTAATCTATTTAAATTAAATATGTTTCAAATAATATTTGTTAAGATTAGAAGATATTAAAATATTGATTTTTAATAAAATCATGATTATTTTATTTATAATCATTAAGGGATTTCTTTTATAATTTAATAAAATGAAAAGGTTATCTTAGACTATTTTGTTAGGAAAATTAACTTTTAAACGTGAGAGCAATTATATATATGTGGGTTGAATTAATTATCGGATTAAAATTTAAGGGTAATAGTGGGGAAACCTTTGCATTAGAAATGTACATTGGAACACAAATTGAAAACTTCAATTTAAATCCTATTGTGTGTTCTGGAAACAAACCCAAACTATGAAATTTAATTACTTGAAACATATGCTAACTGAGAACTAGGTCCTTACCTTTAACTCGATAATTTACCTTCAATCAAACCCACTGTGAAACTATGATGTTTTCTATGTACTGGTTATGTCTGGGGTTTGGGTGGTCCTAGAGTGTTGACCTGTTTAGGTTGTTACCAGAGGCTCGGGGGTTGTGAATGTGATGTCATGATGAATTGGTCTCGATCTTTCTTAACCCGACCATGGTAATGTGATGATGTGCTCTATGACATGATTGTGTTTACTGTTTGTTATTGCTTTCCAGTTTCCATGTGTGAAGCTGAGGTGTATGTATTTGAGAATACCTAACTTAACCATTTCTTAGTCTCGATCAGTTATACTTGTATTACTTTCTGGTTGCTCATTGGAGAACCATTGGATTTTGTGACTTATCATTGATGCCTTCAGTTGCTGATAGAGAACTGTCGTGATTACATGATTACTATTTGATGTTATATGTTGCTCATGAAGAACTGATATAATTTTGTGGATTATCTTTTTATAATGTTTTTCAGTTGCTCGTATAGGACTGAGATGGTTTTATTATGATTCTTTGATTTACAAATTCATGAGCTAGGGTAGGTTATCTATGTGTAGAGTCGAGAAGTGGCTTGCAATGGGGGTCGGAGCCCTAAGAGGCTGCCTTGAGAAACCCATTGTAAGTCATTTTTAATAAGTGAAAACATTTTTACACTAAATGAGAGAAAATGAACCTAACAAGATAATTGTATGTTCTCTCCCATGCCTTGAGTGCTAGTACAGACTAGGATGGGGTAGAGAGAATGCTTGGTTACGACCTTGCATTCCATAATATGCCTGGTCAATACGAGAGGATACTAGTGGCCGTAGGATCAGTAGGGACCCGGGATTCCTAAGGGATTTCTCGGGTAACTTCTACGTGACTTTTACAATGACACTTTCTCGCTTGCATATTAGGTTTCCTACGTGTCTTGTGGTACCTCTGGGATTTAGATGTCGATCTTTTTAGGAACCCTTGAGTTAGCATACTTATAGGATTTCCTGGACTTAGAGAGTAATTTTGATTATAGGTTTTGTTATCCTATTTGGGACTTGAGACTATCTCCTCAGCGCGGTGGGAGTGGACCATTTAGGTTCCACGCGGTCGGGTGGTAGTGCTTTTACTCTTACCATTGAGATCCGTTCCGTGGTCACCGTGGCTGGAGTTTTCGTGATTGGCATTTACCTTCACTATGTTCTTGGATTATTATGATGGATGGTTAGATTTTATGATAGATGTTTTATCATTATGGATGTATGGATGTATCATGTATGGTGAATAGTTTCATATATTTTTACTGTACTTTGTATCATGGATTTAAGGATGTTGTATCTTGATCTTTACATATGTATATTCTTTTAAGCCTTTCATACCCTGTGACTTGTACAGTGGATGATTGAGCATTCCGAATTAATTTGCCGAGAGGCATTCGGAACAAATGTATATTATGGACATGGGACTTTCTGATTATTCTTTCATACGTATGTGATAGTTGTTAGACTTAGATTTAATTAAATTTAAACGTGACTCAACGTCTTGGGATCTTTAAGAAATGTAACTTGCAATGTATGTTTGTCGATGATTACATGTTATTGCTTCTGCTACTATGTGTTTGATGTGTATGTCATACTTTCTTACTTTAAAAAAAAAAAAAAATGTTTAGCAAACTTAGTGAAACTTTAGGTTAATTCTTTTGGATCCCTTGGCAGGGCGTTACACTTCCCATCAAATTTTGTAATCATGTCATGGATTCAAATTTTGTGATTGGAATGGAATCCAATTCCATCTTCACACACACCATGTTATTCACCTCGATCTCCACGGTTCAAAGGATACTGTTGATGAAAATACGTCTCTTTCTAATTAAACTGAGATGTTCTTTCATCATTGTTCAATTTGGAACACATGGAGCACCTCAATCTTATCTTCAATGAATTCTCTAGGGTTCCCATCCCTACTAGATTTTCCAAGCTTAGGAGTTTGTGCTGCTTGGACTTAACACAAGCTGGTTTAGTGGAGATGTTCTCACAAACATATGGAACATCTCTACTTTGCAGTACTTGCACCTCTATGGGCTGGGGTTGAGATTTGTGGACATGCATACATGGAGGGGAAACATGAGAGATTTAAGGGATCTTGACTTGATAGAAGTGGATATGTCAATAGTTGAAAGAACCGAGTTGTGAATGCTATTATAGGGGGAAATAGAAAGATTGGAGATGAAACAATAATAAGCAAGGTATTGAGAACTCTAGTTCCTATTTATACTATTAGGGTTTCTGCAATACAAGAATTGAGATGTACAGCAGGTAATGACGTAACTCTAGAAGGTGTGATTGGTAGGTTTACTTCTATTGATATGTCTAATTTTGATAATTACACTCTTGCTACTATTGAATCTATTTTTAAATTATAACCGATTCTTAGTAAGAAAGGAAAAGGAAAACATGTGAAAGTGATAGTGATACTTCTGATGATGAAGTTTATGAACTTAACACATTGATAGCCAGGATATTTGGAAGATGCAAGGGAAAATACAAAGGTAAACTTCCCATTATCTATTTTTCATTTAAAAAAGTTGGTCATATTGCTTTAAGGTGTCCTGATAGAGAAGACAACAATGAAAAGAAGGAAAGCAAGGACAAAGGAAGAAGAGATGATTGAGACTACAAGAAGAATAAGTAATACAAAGAAAAAGGTAAGAAATATTCTTATATTGTTTAAGAAGAAACTTATACTAAATCTAAAAGTAATGATGAAGAAGTAGTCTATGTTACTATGAAAGAGGATTTTGGTGAAGATGAGAAAACTGCATTAATTGCTTATGTGAACACAATTGATATATGGATAATTGATAGTGGTTTTTCTGATCACATGATTGGTGATAGAAGTAGATTTGAGAACACTAGACCATATAAGGTTAGCTATGTTAAGTTTGGTAATGATGGTCCATGTCTTGTGAAGCGTAAAGGATCAATTCAACTAACTGATAAAATCAAATGTGACAATTTTTATTGGGTTGAAGGACTTAACTATAATCTGTTGTGTGTTTCATGGTTCATTAAATTAGGCCACGAGTTGAATTCCATCACAAAAAGGCCAAAATATTTGATGCTAATGGAAACTGATTGGAAGTGGTGATCAAATAAGAGGTAACTTGTTCTAGCTAGATTTATCTAATGAGACATGTTTGTTTGCACAACATGAAGATATTTGGTTATGTCACAAGAGGTTATGTCATGTAAACTTTGACAATTTGGTTAGCATTAGTAAAATGAAAAGAGTAAGATTTGCCAAAAATAAAGAAACTTGACAATGCAACGTGTAGACAATGTCAATTGGGAAAAATGAAAAAGTCTAGTTTTAAGAGCAAGACATATTCTTATAATGATATTTTGGAATTGGTTGATACTGACTTGTGTGGACCTATTAGTGTCCAAAGCTATTGTATAGACAATTATTTCATTCTATTTGTTGATGATTACTCTAGAATGATGACTATGATGTTTCTTAAATAAAAATCTGGTGCTTTTCATTTATTGAAGTAGTATTTAGCTAGAGTTGAAAAGGAGACATAGAAGAGTTTGAAATTCTTGAGATTTGACAAAGGTGGTGAATTCATTTCTAATGAATTTAACATATTCTCCAATGATAGAGGAATCAAAAGATAAACATTTTCACTTATGATCCCTCCTAGAATATAATATCTAAAAAGAGAAATAGATCAATTATGGACTGTGCTAAAACATTGATGATGGAGAAATATGTGTCATAGAAATACTAGAGAGAAGTTGTAAGTACATCTATTTATACTATAAACAAAGTGCAAGTCAAGAAAGGTAAAAATACTACACCTTTTTAGTTATGGTATGGATATGAACCTAATGTGAAATATTTTAGTCTTTGGAAAAAAATGTTACATATTTAAAGATAATAGAAATGGAAAAATTGATGCTAAAAGTGATGAAGGCATGTTCCTAGGATATTCCACTGGGTGCAAATGTGAAAGTTGATGAACATACTGAGAGGAATGAAGTTGAATGTAAGAAAAAATCTAAAGATTATAGTTCATTCATAAATGTGAATGACAGTGCTCCCAACACTCCACCTGAACCAGAAAGTAAAGTTGTAGATCTACAATAGACTAGAAATGTCGAGTTACAATAACTAGTTGCTAAGCAACAGACTATGGGGCTAAGCATTAGGAAAATAATGTCGAGTCATAGATTGAGGAAGTTGAACATTAGGAAAGCAATGTTGAGCATGCAAAATGTGAACTAGAACCTAGACAAGAGAAAAATAATGAGCTTGAAATCATTTTTCAAGAAAAACCTACTAAAGAACAAAGAAGAAAAGAACATGTATTAGAAAATTATGTGAGAAGACATCATGCTCCTAAAAAAATCATTGGAGATAAAGAATATGGTGTTATGACAAGAAAAAGACTCAAAAGTGATACATGCTTACTTTGTGAGTTTGAGCCTAAATCTGTGAAAGATGTTTTGGAGAATGAAGATTGGATACAAGAAATGAATGAATAAATTGAGTAGATTGAAAAGAATAAAACATGGACCCTAGTATCTACCTAAAGAAAAAAATGTTATTGTAACAAAGTGGGTATTCAGGAACAAGCTAAATGAAAATGGTGAAGTCACAATGAATAATGCAAGATTGTTATGAAAATGATATGCACAAGAGGAAGGTGTGTTGAAAGATTGTAGAGATTTTTAGAAGATTGGTTAGAAGCATGAATGCTAATGATTTTATTATGGGGGAGTACTACTATGATGATATGTTATATTCATTACTAAATTTATCATTGATGTCAATATAGCATGTTTTATGTCTATGTAGCAGTTTTTTGTGGTATTTGATAGAAGAACAACAGAAAGATCAAGTTGGTACAGATGGCTAGTTGAGCATGATAACCACCCAAGGATAGGGGAGACACTTATGAGTATCTATTATATTTAGTTATTGTTGGAAGAAGAAAGGATAATTCTAGAAGAAGATATGTAAGTTTTGGTGATGTCTATTTTGAGATATAGTTTATAGAGGCATGTTTTGGTAAACTTGTTATATCTCTTAGCAATGTTGATAACTTGAGGATCAAGGTAGAGGAAATGGAGAGAAGATATGTTGAGGATGATGTGGCTAAGCTTTCTCATCGTAATATTGCATGTACAAAATGTTATTCAAGTTGCAATGCAGAAGATTAAGGTTATCACTAAGTGTAACATGTTCTTAATATGGTCCTATAATAATTAAGTGGGAATGTCTAACAAATGACTTAGGGAATTTTTTTATGGACTTGGTATAAAGGAAGGACATGTTACTTTATCATATTTAATGATTTGGAATTATTGGAAAGTAGCAGAGAGTGCAAAATGCAAAGTTGAGTGGAGCAGTGCAGAAGTGAAGGAAACTTCATTCCCAAGGCTCTATTGAGTGATCCATGGTTTGGTATTTGGATCCAAGTTTCGATACCTGGTCTACAAGGTGTTATAGTGATTGGTCTAATTGATAGGATAGAGGAAAGAAGAAGATAATAGTAAATTACTTATTTGACTAGTGAGCTCTTCTTGTAGTTGAAATTGCATGTTTGGGCATTGGGCTCTTCTTACATACATTATACCACAAGTCCTAATAGGATTGGAATCTTCTAATAGGGATTAAAAGTCTCCTAATAGGTACTCATTATACTAAATGTTGAAATAGACTCCTAACAAGGTCCATCTTCTAATAAGGAATATTTATATTAGTACATCATCTTGTGGACATCATTCGCACCAAGGTTTTCCCTCTGATCAAGGGTTTGCCTAGTCAACATATCTAGTGTAATTGTCTATGTGCATCTTTGTATGGTTTCTATTTACTTTGGCTGAATGGTTAAGTTTGTTTAAAGAAGATAAATATTTTAATTGTTGGATAACTGATTCACACCCCCCCATCTCAGTTATCTTGGTGGACTATTGTTTTTAACAAGGTGTTGACTATGGGAAATGTTTGCCCCTGTAGAAAGATTAGGAGTTAGAAAAATACTAGGATATTCTTCTTATAAAGGATTTAAGGTATATCAAATGGATGTCAAATATGAATTTCCAAATGGGATATTTGAGGAAGAAGTATACATAGAACAACTTGAAGGATTTGTGGATCCTAGCAAGAAAAATATCGTGTATAAGATGCACAAAGCTTTATATGCTTTTAAAGAAGCCCCTAGAGTGTGGTATGAAATATTTCATAACTATTTGGTGAATATTGGATTCACAAGAACAAATGATAATAGAAATTTGTATTTGAAGATTGGCAAGAACAATGAAGTATTGTTATCTGGAATTTTTATTAATGATACCATAGTTGGAGGAAAGGAAGCATTATGCAAATAATTTGCTAATGAAATGAAGAAGGAATTTGAAATTTTAATGTTTGGTGAGATCAAATTCTTTGTTGGCTCACAAGTGTATCAAATGAAAAAAGGTATCTTCATTACTCAATTTAAATATATCAAGGAGAGACTAAAACTTTTTGGATGGAAGATTCAATACTAGTTAGTAGACCTATAGTTATTGGACATAAATTATCTAAGAGTGATGATACTACTAATGTGAACCAGACATTATATAGATCAATGATTGGTAAACTAGAATATTTTGTTCATAGAAGACCAAATATTGCATTAGTAGTTTGGATAGTTGCAATATTTTTAGCAAGCCATAAGGAAAATCACATGATGGTGGTAAAAATGATACTGAGATATCTTAAAGGAACATAATACTTTGGATTGTATTACAAGAAGAATGATAGTTTTGAACTAAATGTATTCACTAATTTTGATTGGGCAAGAAATGTTGATGACAAGAAGAGTACAAGTGGTGGTGCATTCTTTGTAGGAAAGAGACTCATTTTATGGACAAACAAGAAATACAATTTCATTTTCCAATCAACAATTGAAGCTAAGTATGTGGCAACAACAGTAAAATTTTCAAATATCATATGGATCAAGCAATTTTTGAAAGGTATAAATGAAGAAATTACTGATCCAATACTTATCTATTGTGATAACACAAGTGATATTAACATATCAAAGAACCATGTTATGCACACAAAGACAAAACACATTTCTATCAAGTATCATTTCTTGAGATAGATAGTTGAAGAGAAAGAAGTGAAATTAGAGTATGTGAACACAAAAGAGAAATAGTTGATATGTTCACTAAAGCTTTACCTAAAGATGCTCACAAATATCTTAGGATTAAATTGGGGGCGATTCCCCTAGACAAAGCTACTTAAGTTAAAGTGAATTATTGCATCAAATGTGTTGATTAGACTATCTTACAAATTGATGTAGACAGTTCTACTTTAGGAGTTACCTAAGGTAGTAGTAAAGAAGAAGGTCAAAAATAATTGATCATTCATATGAAGATGATAGATGAAGAATTTAGAACTAACACGAAGGTAACTACATGAAAAGATGCAAGAGTTAGAGTTTTCCTTGGTATTAATGTCAAGGGGGAAGAGAATATCTAACTTATCATGGAAAGGGAGAGATTATCTAGCATGAAGGAGAAGATTTAATTTAGTTACCATGAAGAAGGAGAATAATGAGGGAGAGATTATTAGAGAGTTATAGATAAAGATCACAATGAAATAGAAAAATAGTGAAATTTGGAGGAGATATCTAAGTAAGAGGGAGTGTTTTCCTAGAGGGAGTTCATATGATTTACTAGAGGTGTTTTCAAAGATATATTGAACTTGAATGAAAGTAAGGATGTTAATGAAGATCTGATACATTAAGGGTGTTTCTCGAGTCAATACAATTTTTGGATTGTATGGTAACTAGAATTATTCTAGAACTTGTTTAGAGGTGTTTTCATCAATGCCAAAGAGGTAGATTGTTGGAAACTACAATTGAAACAATTATTATGTTGTCATTGATGTCAAACCTATTGGTGAGGAAATTATCTACCTGATCTAAGTGTCATGTCTATTTTATTGATGGAGAGGATTTGAGAAGTTGTTCATAAGAAAAGCATATAGAGGATAGGTTGAGTTATGAAGAGGAAACTACAAATGGACACTTGATTAGTTGAACTTTGACAAGATAAATTGATTGTTTAAATCATGCTATAAGTGGAGAAGATAATAATGATAAAGCCCTAAAATATGTAAACAAAGAAAGATAATATGCATAGGTTTGACTGAGTAACAAAGTAGAAGATTACAAATTTGAAGTATATGTCGAGTGATGCTAGTGTCAACCAAGCCACAGTAAGTGCTGAGAAAAATTAATGTTAACCGAGCATTAGTATCAATCGAGTGATAGTGTATGTTCCAAGAAAGAAATTTAATAGTGACTAAGTAATCTAGTGATGACCAAGTGTCAGAACTTAGTGTTGGCCGAGGAATAATGTTTTAATAGTTTGTAAGGAAACATAATTTCTAGCTGACTAAATTGATTTCTTGGGATATGGAAAGTGTATTGAAGATAAGGAATGATGAGTTGATTCTAGGAGAGGACTAGATAAATGATCTAAGGATTGGATTACAAGAGAAGTTTTTAGAAAGAAGAGAAAAATGAAATGACAATCAAATTCATTGTATGTGACAAATCAAATCATGAACCCTAAGATCTATGATGGTGTTTAAGAAGCAAGAGATTAGAATTACCTATTTAAGAAGGTACAAGGCCTAATCTACAATGTGCTTATGCATGTGTATGTGTGGGAGATGTTCTAGAAAGTGTGAAGGTTGGAACAATCATTGATGTTCTTGACTAGTGAATCTAAGTAGAAGGTTGAGAAGAATTAAGAAGGAGAGTGATTGCTTGAAGGGTTGCCAAGTGAATTAGAGACAGATATGAAAATGGAGGCCAGAAAGTGAATTAATTTATAAGAGTTAAACATAGATCTATACATGCAAAGTGAGTTGTACCTAATAGATCAAATCCATGTTGTTACTTTCTAACCTTGTGATATTGCTATTAGGATATAATTGTGTGATTTTGAGTCAAACTCATTGACCCATGTTTCATGAGTAGTGATTCAACATGAATCCATCTCTCATGAGAATAAATGGAACACTTAGCACTCATTGGATCTAGGTGATGCTCATAGGGGTGAAGCACTAGGACTTCCTGGGAGGTCACCCATCCTAGTACTACTCTAGCCTGAGTGCAGTTAACTACAGAGTTTCCTCCATGGTTAAACCCAAATCTTGCAACCCCATTGCAAAACCTTCACCAAGTATTGTGCCTTATGAACTTTCTAACCTTTCTGAACACTATTTGAAATCCTTTAGTCAAAGTTGACATAACAATCATAGTGACCTAATAGTCATATGTAAATCCTTTGATATGGTGACATTCTAATGAAATGTTCTAAAGTCCTTTAACAAGGCCACTCCTAATAGGGAAATTAAATCCTTTAACAAGGTCACATTTAACAGAATGTTTTGTAACCTTTAACAAGGTTGGCTCCTAACAGAACTCACTTCAAAAGAGTGAAAATTAGTGACATGATACTAATAGTTTTTCCCAAATTGGGTTTCCATGTTAAATCCTAGTGTCAAACTTGTGTGGATGTTATTATGGTGTTTTACTGATTAATTTTACATTCTGCAAGTCGATTATATTCAAAATAGTAGATAGCTAGTTGATGTTTCTAATAAGTTTAGAATAGAGATTGAGTTATGGAATGATAATATTTGAATAAGTTTAATTGTTTGTTTGTTCAATTAGTACATTTAGACCTTGAATAATTGATTGGCCCCCCTCCCCCACCCCCCTTAGTTATTCTAAATATTGTAACATGTGTAACATAACATATAACTACATATAGAAGAAGAGAGATAGAAATAAAAGATTGTATATGATAGGTTTGATTTCTTTATCCTCTTATGCTAACAGGGCAACAAAGATCTTCTAAAGAAATCTAAGAAAAATAGATAACAAAAAGAACAACATGGGAGAAAAGACAACATGAAAACAAAAACAGTACCATGCCAAATGAAGTCCACTTCAAGAATTCCATGTTCCTCCTCCCCTACAGGGGAAGGATGTCAACTCATGAGAGGAATGAAATCCAACATAGTAGGAATCACAACTATCTCCAAGAAAGGACTCTTATAGGAATCAATTTGCTCATCACTGCAAGTGATGTTAAGCTATGTAGAAATCATTTTACGAAAATCATAATCCGTGTAAATTAATTCTTCATCACTACTATCATGTTCATCATTAAGTATCCTCCATATAAAGATTAATAGAATCTAAAATATGGATATACTCATCATGTTTATTCTTTTGCATAATGTTACCTTGATTGGCTTCTTCCAAAGATTCACACATAGTTTGATCAAAGGAAAGTAAAGGTTTAGATAAAGATAATGATTGAGAAGCAAGCGAATGAGTCCTAGCCTTAGCTTTAGCTTGATGGTTCTTGTGATGTTGAAGAACATGTTAGGAATGGTTTTATGAGATAAAATATAAGGATTAGGATCAATTACCATAGATTTCAAAGAGTGAACAACTACAGAGTTGGGAATAGTAGTTTAAGGAATAGGAGGAGAAGGTAAAATGGGTTCATAAGTAGTGATTAAAGGAACAAATGGAGTAGGAAAGATATGCTCATGGGGATGACCCTTAAGAAGGCTATGCTCAAGAATGTCATCTACCTTGTATTGTTCATAAGAACTGAGGACACCAAGGTTTATAAAGGGAATGATTAATAATAAAAATGTCTCCATTATGGGAAATTTAATGCACTTATGAATAGGAGAAGCTGCAACTTGCATGAAAGAAAACCATGGGATACCAAGCTTAACTTCAAATTGACCAGAAGTAAGAATAACAAAAAAGGTTGTATAAACAACCTTTTCAAAAAGAGTGGCATAGAGAGTGATTTAATCTTGAGGAAAATAATGAAACCATTACAAGTTTGAATCCACATTAGGGTTGTATCATAGGTATCATTATGTAGTCATTTGTTATAAATGTACTCTTTAGTGATCACATTCATAGTAGAAGAAGGATCAATCAAAACACCACAAGAAGGAATATGTGCAACTCTAGCATTGATGTAAAGAGGACCATTAGATGCCTTAAACATATTAGATTGACTAAATTTTATAGGAGGTAATTGTTTAGATTCAAGAAGAGAAGAAATTGGAGGTTGAGATTGAGAATCAACATGATTAACCACATGATTATCTTCTTCAATCTTATCATCATATATAATTTTTGATGAAGAAGGTTGATTAATGAAATTCATTGAATGTGAATGAAAGAGATTAACATAAATTTGCAAATTCTAATTAGGAGGTGTGATAGATTTATTTGTACTATTAATCTGAGTGTTAGTAGATATAGCATTATAATCTATAAGGTTATGAATAGCATTATTCAAAGCAATATAAAATCTTTGAGTACCATGGCAAGGTTGACAATGGTATTGACAAAAAGCATTTGAATTAAATGACTTAAGCATTTGTTTGTTGACATATCAGTCAAGTTTGTTATTAGTGACACACACTTATTCAGATTGTGCATAACTATCGATCTCATTGAATAGTTTATAGTGTTTTCCATGTAATTCAGTAGCCACCAAGTTCTATAGTTGCTACCAAGTCCTTTGGACTAATCCCAGTTGTTGCTGAGTAGATTTAGTTAGTGTGAAGTCTAGCAGTTCAAACTATGCATTTTAGTATACACCGAGTTTATCAGTGGTTACCGAGTTCATAGTTCATGTGATGTAAACCTAGTTTTGATCGAGTTACTTTATGCTAACCAAGTGATTCAGTGTTTTCCAAGTTGCACAATATCTACCGAGTGACCAATGCAAACTGAGTTCAAGACTACTTGAAAGTGATCAATATGGACTAAGCTTCTACATCTACCGAGTGCATGATGATGCCAAGCTTTGATAGTGGATGCCGAGTATTAGAATGTCATTGAGTTAGTCTTTAGAACATGAGTATTTTCATGTGGGCCAACTTTGTAATATTTGTGTTAACTTGTATCATGACCAAATTTGTAATTTGAATATTTGGATTGGTATATATATGTAATTTATTGTACTATATTAGTAAGAATGTGAATGTGAATATGCATGTGAATGTGGATGCAAAAAGATCAAGTTATGAATGCAATAGATAAAGAATTGTAAAGTCCATAACAACATAAGGAGAAATAGAGACATATCTATCACAGAAAGGTGATTAGTACACTAAGGAATCTCATTCAATAAACTCAATTGCAAATTAGAGATCTATTGCTTCATCCTAATAGGTGGACTAGTCAAAATCCTTTAACAAGGTAGACTTAACAGGCTTTCATAAATCTCTTTACTGAGTGCATACTTCATTGTATGTTTGTAAATTCTATCACAAGGTGGACCTAGTAGTCCTTATTGCTCCTAATAGGGTAGATCATTAGAAGTGATCACTGTAAGCCTTAACAGGCCAACTTTATGATGTCGTACTAAAGTTTGTGGGTATCATCTGCACCCCACTTTTACTTTCTATTTGGAAGGTTTCTGGGTCACCAAATATTTGTGTTCAAGTGTTAATGGATGGTTTCAAGTTTTTAGTTTCTCATGCATGAAATTAGGTTTGATGTGATGAATCAAGTGCTAATTAAATTATTTGATTAAAATTGTTAAAGTTTTAGAAGTTATTGATTCACCCCTCCCCTCTTAGTAACTTAGCACAGTCTTGAATATTTCCAATAGTTGGTATTAGAGCATTATGGTTCTTAGGAGAAAGTTTGATAGATTGAGCAAAGATCAAGGATATGGAGATATTCAGACTTGACAAAGCTATTGACAATGAATAGTTAGATCTAGAAATGGCCATTGCCCAACTCAAGAAAGCTAAGGAGCAACTTTACCAATCTCTAAAAAGAAGAATGAAACTTGCAAATCAAATGAATGATCATCTTTATATTGAAGAAATAATTGAAGACCTTCACCCTTCAAGAAGCTTAGATGAAGCAAATGAAGCAATCAAAGAACTCCTAGAAAAGAATGGTTCCTTGCAAGAAGAAGTAAGAAAGCTAAAAAGAGAACAAGAAATTCAGTTAGTAAGGTTATGTGAAGTCTTGGAACAAAGAAACATGATAAAAGAATAGATGGATGGAAGAAACAATGAAATCTAGAACCAATCCCTTGAGCAAGTAGACCTTATTGATCAACTCTCCAATGCAAATGAGGAAATCAGAAGTCTAAGATTTAAAAATGAAAGAATGAGGAATGTTCTAAATTATAAAAGGCAAATCAATGAAAAAATAAAAAATGATTTGAGATTTGAAAGAAAAGTTAATGAAAGATTGAGGAATGATCTAAACTCTGAGAAGCAAATCAATGAGAGAATGATGGAATCTCAAGCATACATGAATCAACTAAATGAGAAAAACCTCTATAGGAAAAAAGGAAAAGTAGGAATTGGATACAAAGAAGAAGGTGAATCCTCCAAACAAGGTGCTCAAAAGAATCAAAGACCTACTCACAATCACTATGGTAAGATAGATCATACATCAAACAAATGTTGGAGCAATGGAAAAGCAAAATTCAATGGAAAATTATACAATTGCAATCAACATGATCATAGGGCTAATGAATGCAAAGAGAAACCAAGTTTTGAAGGAAACTATCATAAATGTAAGAAACATGGACACAAGGCATCATAATGAAAAACAAAGATATTGAATCCTAAAAAGAAAATTGTGAAAGCAATATTTGGTTGGGACTACAACACTTGGTCTAGATGTCATTACTATGGAGAATTTGGACATATTGGTATGAATTGTGTTAAACATCATACAAGGAAAAGAGATACCACCAAAAGATGTTTCATTTGTAAAAAACTTGGTCATCTTGCTAAGAATTGTATGAATACTAGTAGAATTGAAGATGAGAAGAAGGCAAAGGCTAATAGCATCTAAAAGCAGATGAGACAACAATGGATTCTTAAGTCTATCGAGGATACTATTATGAGAAATGATGGTCAAGTTACTCAAGAATTGGGCAAATCTACCATTTCCAATTAAGTTCTCAATGGACAACTAGAACTAGGCTATCAAAGAAGATATATGAATCAGTTCCAGTTTAAAGGTGAAAAAGATCCAAATCTGTATACAATAAGATTGATATCAGTTATTACCAAATTACTTTCTCTACTGAGTAAGGTCATGGCATAGACTCTACCGAGCAAGGTTGAGAGTGACAAAGACACCTAAGGTTACTGAGTCATAAATGATGTCACTGAGTAATCAATGCCATGTAGTAGATGAAAGTCTATCAACATATCTACTTTTGTACCAAGCATTAATGGAAAATTTTTATCAAAAGGCATGGAATCAAATTCATTTCTTACCATGAACTTTCAAGTGCCATTGTGAAGAGCTATTTTCAATGTGATCAAAGCAACTTGAGAAAATTTCCTACAATTTTGTTTTGAAGTTCTCTCAATCTACCAAGCAAAAATGATATCCAGTAGTAGCAAGGTCAAAAGAGGGTCTAACATGTTGGTTCAAGGAGTTGAATGGAAAGCATCAAATTTCAAGCTCACTCTCGCAGTTGCTAAAACCCTAGACCCAAGAAAAACTCAATCCCGAATCCCTCCTAAGGTACTTCTTGTTAATGACATTCGTACTCATTTCAAATGTGCTATTCAATAAATTGCTACTCTAGAGATGGATGATGCCCTAGGTCAGTTATGTTTTAATGGAACCCTAAAGCCCAAGCATCAACATCTAGAAGCAAAAGGGTTGACACATATCCCCCATATGCCCTGAGAATTTCAAATCAAATGGATTAGGTTTATTCGTAGTCAGGTGCATAACGGAAAATTTTGGTTAGAAAAACCAATTCTGAAAACAAAGAAGATGATTCATCAAATCATTGGCCTCCCCATGCTAGCCAAAGCCAAAATGATGAAAACCCTAGGTTAGGCAGAGCTGGAAAAGAAAACCGTAGCCAAATGGGATGGCAGATGTATGAAAATTAGCAATGTCACAAATGCAAAATTGAAATTTGGATTTCATATTATTGTTCATAAGATATACAATTCAAGCTGACTTAATAGTGTGTCATGTGAAGCTATGTATTTGGCATATAAAGTGGTTAAGAATAACTTATCATATGACCTTTTTGACCTATTATTGAGGTAGTTCAATAAAAACATGGAAAGTATTAGAACATCAAAGAACAACCCATGAAAATTTGGTTAATTGTTAACCTACCTATTCTTTTATGTCTAGAAGTTCTTCCCTTCTAAAGAAACTATAGTTCGGAGAAAAGATGTGCCTATGCTTTACTAAATAAATGAATATATTGCAAAAATGGGAGAGAACTATGACAACATCATGGACAACTACTTTGATGTATTCAAGGAGTTAATGAACAATAGGTTCATGGTTTTGAAGAAGTGCATTGAAGATTATAAAGATGATGAATGCTTCATGTTGGATAGTGACAGGGTATATATCTAGGCAGTTAAGCCTAGAGTTGCATGGGTCAAACCTCTTGGCTATGTGGTGAACATTGATAAGACATAGAGTATCATTGAAACCATTTTCAATGAACTTGTTGAGCCCAAGGTCCCTTATTTTGGAACTTATGGTGAAACCAAGGCCAGAATTAAGCTAGAAATAAAGCTCTCACAGGCAATTAACAAAGGGAAGAGAAGTATATCAAAGCTGAAATTAAGTGCACTTGTCTTGTTAACCAAGGGAAAAGGTGCAGATGTGGAAGAAGTAGAGGATGAGGAAGAATCTAAGAAAGAATAAGAACCTTTGAAGAAAAAGGGCAAGGTGATCATCACCAAGCCTACAAAGCCATCCACTATAGTCTTCACAAGGAGGTCACAAAAGAAAGGAAGTGACATTGTATTCAGTAAACCTCCATCCACCTTCTAGGATAGGCTAAAGCAATTAGAAGAAGGAGCAAGAATAAAAAACTTTAAATCATTGAAATATGAGATCAAGATTGAGGTTGAGTAGAAGCAAGTTGAAGACCTAGTGTTGAATAAAATGGGAAAGTGGAAATATTCACCAGATTAACTCACTTCTCAAGTCCCTAGTGAATTGTTAGAAAAGATAAAGCCAAGATGGGGTTTATTTGTGTAAACACTCAAAGACATATATGCACAAACCTTGAGGCAATTATTAACGAGCATATCAGATGCTTAGGCAAAAGAGTCATTAAAGAAAAATGAAGAAAAACTAACTCTAAAGTTTAATACTTGTTTGGTTTTGATCAAAGACATTGTGCATGTTGTCAAAAATGCTACAAACACTTGGAAAAATATTTATCATCTTCATAAACCAAGTGAATTTCTAGTTGAAGTCAAAGATGATGAAGAAGAAGAAGAAAAGGCAAAAGATGATGAAGAAATTGTTGAAGAAGTGACTCAATTTGATAATGAAGAAGATGAAGAGGATCAAGGTTAAGAAGCTACCAAGGAAGAAAAGCAAGATGATGAGGAGACTAACCCAGTCAAGATAGTTGCAATAGTCATTGCCTCACTTCCTCACTCCCCAAGAAAACCATTGACTACATAAAGTATGGAGATAGCTTCCATGAGTTTGGTTGTGACTACTAGTGATACATCAAATGTCCAATCATTCTTTGCCCCAACTCAGCTCAACATATCACTAATAGAAGTGACTTCCACTTCATCCACTGAGCTATAGAATCCTTCTTCATCTACCGAGTTGAGTTCTTTACTTTTCACTTCCCCAATTTTGACTTCTTTAGTTTTGAGTACATTAGTGGTAAGCTCTCCAATTTTGACTTCTTCAATTTTGGATTCTTCAAGCATTTTAGTAAGTATTCCATCAGTCAGTATAGTATCAATTTTTATTACAAGTCAATGTATGTCTACTATTGTTTCCATTCTGGGTACAAAAGAAATAAGTGCAAGGACAATTTAGCCTAATGTTCAACTGAGTACAAATTTTTTGGGGAAAGGAAAGGAGATAGAGGAAGACATAGATTTAGATGAGGAAATAATAATTCCCAAATGGGATATTTACAATCTTACTATAGACCAAATGCACACATTTGGCGAACTCCTCCAGAAAAGGCTAAATAGGAAAGACTAAGAGAGGAGAGAGACAAAGAGTATAAGATAATAGAAGATGCTAAGAACATTTTGATAGAGGAAATAGGAATTGAGGTCGATTCTTCTCAACCTATTTTGTATCAGCTAGAAGAAGCAGTCCAAAAATTCAATGAGGACACAGATGGACAAGATAAGCTGCTTGAAAATGTTAAAAATAAATTTAATAATAAAGTGCTGGAGCACATTGCTCAGCAAATAGCCATTTATCAGGTTAAGCTTTCTACAATTTTGGTCAATCGTAAGGCATCCTATTCAAATGTGTCATCACTTTTTGGGAAACTATGTGATGTTACTGAGTATACAAAGGAAATAAAGGAAAAATTGTCCAAAATAGATATAGATCTAAAGGCATGTGCTCAGCAGCTGCAACTTGACCCTAGTTCAAGCTCTTCTCATTTCAAGAAAATCTAATTTTTGTTAGATATGCAAGCTAAATTGCTAAGAGAAGAAGAAAGGATTCAATAAATATTGATTGACATACAAAATATGATCCTTCCAATCATGGATGCTATGCAAACACATATTGTATATTGAAAGACTCTGATCCATGATAATAACTTCTCTGTTGTAGACCATATGATGGAACTATCAACATAGGTACAAATTGCACTACATATATGCAAGGTCCTACAAGAAAATTGGGATAAAACCTTGGCAATCATCCTCAAGGTACATTCTAAATTCTTATCCCATTTTGGTGTCTCTATGTAAAGGATTTAGAATAAATCTTTGGCATTATTGTCAAAAAGGGGGAGAAATGTTATATGGGAGATATGGGAGAAAAGTTATAGAGAGACACATAGTATGGGGGAGAAATATGCTATGGTGGAGAACTACTCTGTATATACCTTACAAAGATCAATTTTGAAAAATCTCAAAAATATAGTATACTTTATCGATCTAGTATCATGCTGTGATGGATACAAGGTATTCAGTTGTTGCTAATAAGTGTTTTTGTCACTAATGCCAAAGGGGGAGATTGTTGACATATCAATCAAGTTTTTTATTAGTGACACAAACTTATTTAGATTGTGTATAGCTACCGAGCTCATTGAATAGTTTCAATTTTATGCTATGTAATTTAGTAGCCACTGAGTTCTATGGTTGCTACAGAGTCCTTTGGACTAATCCTAATGATTGCCAAGTAGATTCAGTCAGTGTGAAGTCCACCAGTTCAAACTATGCATTTCAGTATACATTGAGTTTATTAGTGGTTACTAAACATTGAAGTTTCAACCAAGTTTGTAGTTCATGTGATGTAAATCTAGTGTTGATTGAGCTACTTTATGCTAACCAAGTGATTCAATGTTTGCCAAGTTGCACAATATCTACTAATTCACTAGTGTAGATCGAGTTCAAGACTACTTGATAGTGATCATTATGGACCAAGCTTCTATGTCTACCAAGTGCATGACAATGCCAAGCTTTGACAGTGGATGCCAAGTATCAAAACCTCACCAAGTTAGTCTTCACAACCCAAGTATCTTCATGTGGGCCAACTTTGTAATATTTGTGTTAACTTGTATCATGGCTGACTTTATAATTTGAATATTTGGATTGGTATATATATGTAATGTATTGTACCATATCAGTAAGAATGTGAATGTCAATATGCATGTGAATGTGGATGCAAAAAGATCAAGTTATGAATGCATTAGATAAAGAATTGTGAAGGCCATAACAACATAAGGAGCAACAGAGACATATCTATCATAGAAAGGTGATCAATACACTAAGGAATCTCATTCAACAAACTCAGTTGGAAATCAAAGATTTACTACTTCATCCTAATAGGTGAACTAATCAAAATCCTTTCACAAGTAAGACTTAACAGTCTTTCATAAATCTCTTTACTGAGTGCATCCTTCATTGTATGTTTATAAATCCTCTCACAAGGTGGACCTAATAGTCCTTATTGCTCCTAATAGGGAAGATCATCAGAAGTGATCAATGTAAGCCTTAACATGACAACTTTATGTTGCAGTACTAAAGTTTGTGGGTATCATCCCCACCCTAGTTTTACTTTCTATTTGGAAGGTTTCTGGGTCACCAAATCTTTGTGTTCAAGTGTTAATGATGCTTTCATGTTTTTAGTTTCTCATGCATGCAATTAGATTTGAGGTGATGAATCAAGTGCTAATTGGATTATTTGATCAAAATTGTTAAAGTTTTAGAAGTTATTGATTCACCTCTCCCCTCAATTACTTAGCATAGTCTTGAATATTTCAAACATTGTTTGCTAGTGTTAATAGGATAGATTATAGGATAGCTTAGAAGGAAGCTTAAGAATCCAATATTAATCAGTTTAGTCATCAGCTTGGGTAAAGGTTCAAATAATTGAGTGTAATTATGATTAGGATGATACATAGAGGAAAAATTAGTTGTACCTTTAGATGTAGTAGCCACTTGATTAACAATTGTGTTGGTTAACTTGATTTTGATGAAATTTTTAGGTTTATAAAACTTGTTTGAATGACTTGTGACATCACCCTTATCACTAGAAATAGGATCCATCAAAGCAGAGCTCTCAATTTGACTCAATTGTTCTAGTAATGGTGAATCGGTTCACAAAGATGAGAAAAAGAGGTATACCCAGTAAGGATAATTTTATCTCCAATGAAATATTCTAAATTCGAAATAAAGATATGTTTAATATCATGATCAAGCATAGGATAAGATATATGAGTAATAAGTGTTTAGATGTACCAATAAAATTAATAACTTGCTCTCTAATAATTTGTTTATGATGTGTTAAATTAGTCAAAGAGACTTGTGGACCAATATTATTCTAATTTTTTTTAATGAAATAATTAGCAAGATTTTGAAAATAATCAATAAAATAAGGAGGTAGAGAGAAATACCATTGTAATATTCTATTCCTAAAATTACTTGGAAACAACTTAGCCATAATCCTATAGTCATGAGAAAAATCACTACATATAGTCTCTAAAAGTCTTAAAATGAATCATGGGATCTCCCTTACCATTATAAGTCTTAAGATTGGGTACCTCAATATGTTGTGGTATAACAACACAAGCGATGTCTAAGGAAAAGAGATTAGCAATGTCACATGTAGGAATGTTATACTTAGACTGAAATTGAGCCACTTTTTGTTGTAATATAGTGATGGTATGAGCCAAGCTACTAACTATAATGCTCTACTCAAGAACCCAAATTAAATAAACTTAATATGTTACAAAGTTCATTGAACTATGTTTTTTAAGTTTTAAACAACATCAAAGTAAAAATATGGAAGCAATATACACATACACAATAATTACACATATGCAATTACAATACAAATTTCAGTCCTCAAGGGTTCCTTCATTTTGATTCATGTTAAAGAATTTTTTTAAAATAGTTTAAGTCTTAAGAACAATTTCCATAATCATAAATGAATAATAGATACATAATCTCATAAGTACATACATAAGTAAAATGAATATAATGAAGTACATCTAGGTAACATCATCCATTGTACATGTTGTAGGGTATATAATAATAAATACAAGTACATTAATATACAATACAATGTATGATAGGATCTCCAAATACAAGATACAAGATAGACAAATACATCAAATGAATAAAAATATCCAAGAGAAGAATAATAATGATAATGGTATAAATGCATCAACAAACATCCTATATTAGTGTCAATTTGTGGGGGAACCCAATGGTAAGATGTCACTACCTCCCAACCTCATGGCCACCTAATTAGACACCACTCCCATCATGCAAGAAAGATAATGAATTATACACACACAAATAATCAAATTATAAAGACAATCTTGGGCAAGGAATCTTGATAGACAAATCTACCTCAATGGTACACAAACTACTAATAAAGAAAAGATAACTAAAGTAAAAAAGACAATTGACCAAACCAACATCACATACCAAATTCAACATCCAAATACCAAGTAAAATAAAGTATCAAAAACCAAATAAATATAATACTGAAAGAATATCCATTTCCAAACCAAGTGCAAAATATCAAAAGCATAGTAAATAACATATGACAACTGTCATCAAAGAGAGTAAATTCCCAATCAATAACTCTAGAAAGAAATGCACACCTAGAGGAAAATATAAAATACATGGAGGAGACTAAGGCTACATACTAGGGAGTTTCATCACATGGTCAAACTACTTGAGTTACCCTAGACTAGTCTCTCACTAGACCACAGACCATGAAGCATTGAATTACCCTGAAAGGGTCACTCTAGACCTTGATGTTACATTGAAAAAATCCTAGACCCCTATGGTAGTGATGATAATGATTTTTAAAGAGGTTTTTTCATTATTGAAAAAAAGAGAAGACAAGAAAAGTAACACGATCAAAATATAGAACACTAGATCCGAGGTCAAAATATTATCAAAACCCTATAAGGTTTAGCTTATCAAAGATGATAAGGTCTATTGGCATAATAAGAAGGATTAGTCAAAGAGATTTTATGTAAGGGTCTAGAACCCTAATTAGGTAAAGAAGTGGGAAATAGAAAGTAATTAAGAGATAAAAAGGAGGAATAGGGAGAGAAACATGATGAATAGGAAAAATGACATTGGTGACTATCAAAAGAAGAAGAACACATCAAGCTATCAGAAGGAGGATAGTCAGTGAAAGGAAAAATAGGCTTATCAAGAAAAAGGAAAAGTCAAAGTATAGATGAATCTCTTGTTGTTATTACCTAACAAGTTTATTTGTAAGATTAAAAAATTGTTTTGCAATGTGGTGTTTAACTGGACTTAGAGGTTCTTATTTTGAACTTATTATAAATCCTTTAATTGGGTGAACATTGAGTTAGTGGGTTTAAATCTCTTAGTAGAGCAGTCTTTAATAAGATAATTGATACTCTTATCAAAGTATTAGACACTTTTAATAGAGTGTAGTCATTCAAAAGATGACACTATTGTAATATTTTAATTGAGCACCTTGTTACTACAGTGATGAGTTGTGGGTATCATCCCCATCATAGTTTTTCCCTCCATCCAAGTGTTTTTTGTGATACCCAAATTAGTGTGTTATGCATTTATGAGATTATGGATATTTTCTTACTTTACATTACTCTTATTCATAATAATGTATTTACTATTGGTAATGCTAGTGATTATCAGAACTATAGGATTATGTGTTTTAACAAACTATCAGTTAGTGTGAAGGAAGTGTTTGAAAAATTTAATTATTAGGTGTCAATTCACGCACCCACCCAAACCCCCCACCCAACTCTTAGTACCTCATCATACTTGTAGTTACCAACACCTTGACCCTCAACATGAGACATATGGAACCAGAATACCTTCTCATGAAAATGAGTAATACCAGTCATACCTCTCACTAGGTATCATCTCATTCCCATCATTAGCCTATACAAGCACTCAAGTCATAGGTGAGGCAAGATTTTAATTACTATGTTATCACTTGTTACACAACTTATGATAGGTTACCCTAGTACTATCCACTTCAAGTCTTGGACCCTTATTATAAGCCACTCCCATAAACATGCACCTAAACAACCTCTACTAAGTCAAAAGCACACTTGTGTCGTATTCCACAAAATAATAATAATCAAACTTGATTCCCTAATAGGCAACCCAAGAGCGCACTGGTTTTCAAACCCAAGTCAAATGTTCAACAACATAAAACTTATAAAATAAAAATCTTGATTCCAATCAAAAACTACATCATGACATCCAGTCAAATAATCATCACAAAAGAAAACACAAAACCTCTAGTGTACATCCTAGTTTGGCCAACTACACAAGTCACATAAAATCATCAAAATAGATATCACAAGACTTTAAAAAACATAAAGAAACACATAGTTTCCAGCCATATGGTTTAATTCCATAGTTTTCTATATTTAGATTGGGCTATTAGGATTTGTTTATCAAATATACATGTTTACATAATTTTTTAGGCTAATATACTTATTTAAATGAATAAGTATTTAAATGTCAAATCTCTTTGTGCATATTAAATGTCATACAATATTACCATTTTATTAATTTAAATAATCTTAAATCATAAATAACTTAATTATAACATAATTCTATATTGTTATATTAAATATTAATATCAATTTTATTTCTAGAATATTAATTTGACTTCTAATTAAGTCCAATATTAAATATTTACTTTTCCTTTAACTCATAATTCAACTACAAATAACTTAAACTTGAAATTACAATTATAAATAAATTATTTATAATTTTACTCATAATATCAATTAATTATAACTAGATAACTATATAGTGAGCTCCACTACAACTTCTCTTAAAATATAACTAGATCATAATTATATCTAACCATTAGTTTAACCAACCTTGCATAAATAGAAACATTTTTTTTTCAAACCTACTTATAAATTTTATTTATTTATTTAATTTTTTAAATAAATAAATAATATTAACAATTACCTTTTTGTATTGGTAAAAGGCCAAAGCCCTATATGTTTTATATTAGTTTAAATAATAAATATAGAAAAGATTTAGAGTCATCATTCAAATGGGCAGTGGTAGGAAATAATGAAGAAGAAAACCTCCACTTTTGCCTAGGACACAAGTCCTATATTATTACAATCAAGGAAAGGGGCATACCCCATTTTACAAACTTTATTGAAGGGCATACCTTTCTAAGTGACTTCCAATTTTGATTTGTCTTGATTAGGAACTTTTTTATCACTTTCCTTTTGATTTATCCTGACTATCTACCAAACCTCCTCTTATATCATTTAGCAGATTGTTAGTATCACATTCTTTCTTGTTGTTCCTATATCATTGCATCTTTAACACCAATACTACCTCATGTATATGGTTAGCAAAATAAATTAATGGATAAATATCCTTTCTAATTCTCAAAACTAATCATCATTTTCTTACTATAATCCCAATATTTTATCCTATATTTTTGAAATTGATATATTTTAGTTACATTATTTGATTAAGATATGTTAACTATATTTTGGTTATCAAGTGGGTTTGGCATGGATTCAAATATTTTACATGGAAATAACAAATTCTTATCCTCTTATTACAAAAAATTATGAACACTCTTTTTAGTTTCTTTAGAATGCCTTTTTATCAACTCTTAAATTAATATTTGTGTGAACACAGTATTTTAGTATTAGCTTATCACACCATTTGATAATTATCATTTATGTTTTATATACTATATGAGAAGTCTCAATTATAAGTTACAAGTGGTGCTTATTATGCAAGCTAAATATTTAGATTCATCTTGTCCTCATAGAATCTTTACTATTTTGAAACCCCCATTCAGGTCACCTACTTGGAACTTTTTGATGTCACCTAGAGAAGTAGTCACCAAGTTTCTATCTTGGCAGGTTCATTCTAGCTTTGACGTATCTTTTTGGAAGCATTCTTGGAATGGATGTCCTCTGTTGTGTCACATTCTCTCTTTGTAGGAGGTTATGGAGGTGTCATCTCCAGTCTAGGGGGGTCTTTTAGTGGATTATGTGGATTACGTTCACATTGTATCTGACAAGGTATGTTGGAAAGATCCTTTTTCTCTTCCTATTGAAAGAAAGTTGGCTAGGAACCTAGCTAATATTTTGGAAAACAAATTGGTTTTTTTGTCTAGAGGTTGTGATAAAAATTATGTGGTGTATTGCCAAAAGTGGTTTGTATTCTATTAAATTTGGATATGAGGCCCTCTTGGGTGTGTTAGAGTAGCATGTTGCTCATTGAGTCTTTATCTTGTGTTAGAGCAGCATGTTTCTCATTGAGCCTTTATCATCTATCTATGCATTGTCAATTTTCTCTTCAATGTTGGCACTATGTCTTAGGGAAACTATCTATCTCTTTCCCTTTTCCAAAATCCTTATGGGAGTTGTTTCAAACTTGGCCTGTACTATAGTAATTCAATCTTTTCTTGCTTATGGATTATTGTTCCATCATCAATTATATGGTTTATTTGGTGAGAATAGAATAAGAGAATCTTTAGAAAAGAGGTGGCTGATGTGACCTTGTTATTGCTACAATTGAGCAACTTATCTTTGAACTAGTGAATAATTATGTTTCTATTCATTTTAATAGGAATTGCATATTTTCATCATGGGATAGTTTAATTATTCAATCTTGGAAGCTTATATCACTCTCATCCTCCCTTGTGCTTCCACGTGTTAGAACTATTCCTATTTGCAGAGAGTCAATCAAATGGAAGCCTCTTGATTCTTCCTTTGTCAAGCTAAATTTTGATGGGTCATCTAGAGGGAATCCTGGTGAGTTAGGTATTGGGGTTTCTCTAAGAAATCATCTTGGAGAGGTGTTAGCTTTTTATGCAATACCTATTAGTTCTAGTACTAATAACATGGTAGAATTAACTTCTCTTCTAGAAGGTCTAATTTTGGTGAAGAAAATCTCTTTTTCTTGTTTACATAGAGAGGGTGATTCTTCTACTGTTATTAATGCCTACATTCATAGGAAGACCAATAATTAGCATCTTGGTTATGTCTTCTAGCAAATTTGGGGTCTCATTGATTCTTTGGATATATACATTTTTATCACATGTGTATAGGGAAGAAATGCATTGGCAAATTGCTTAGCTAACGTTGGTTGTGATGGAAATATTCTTGATTCCAATTCTTCAAATACCTTGCTGGAAAAGTTCCCTTATATTGTTTTGATCGTTAAGCATGAGTCTTCTCTTTTCCACTAGTTGTGAGCTATTAAGTTTATGTTAGGATGTTTAATGCCATTATGTGTGACCTATTTATACATATTTGAATTATTAGTAGATATGGATTTAAGTAGTTAGGTATAAAGTTCATATTAACCATGGTAATATAGAGTTAGTAGTTGACAGTTAGTGGTGATTTTAAGATGAATTACTGATGGGACTTGAGGTTTGAAGAGTTATTATGAATTATTATGTGGCTCCATCATTTGTACTTGGCATGCCTATGTCGAGACATTCTTATGTGGTGATTTCTAAGGTGGGCTCTTGGTTATTCTATGTACTTCAAGTTTGCATTTACTTTTTGATAGATGGCATTTGGCTTTCCTTTTATTTGGCATCATGTTACGACAACATTTATCACTTATATTTGATGGTTGGTCTTAGGATTTTTTGTACTTTATTTTCTCTTTTCTTGAGAGGCATTGGCTAGTTTTTTATGAAGTTGTTTGTGTGAATTTTAATATCTTTAATTTCCTCTTGGGTTTAAGTACTTCATATGTGCATTTTTTTTCTTACATCCTATGTGATGGATCTTGTATCTTTTGTCATAAAGGTTATCATTGCATGCTCAAGCTTTTATTGTGTTGTGAGAAGGAGTCATTTTGAGTTTTTGGGATTTTTGGCTTTGAGATTTGGTTTTTGCATTTTGTGGGTGTTGTTTTCTATTTTCTATGGTAGCACTATGTCAAGTCATCCTAGTTCTCTGGTAGGAGTTAGCTATCTAGTTGAGATTTTCTCAAATTTCTTAGCAACACATGGATTATTATCCAAGAAATTACACAGTGTTCTTGGAAACTGAGGAATGAGAATTTCCTTTTTTGGGTTGTATACAAGATGATATGTTGGCAACTATCTTTTACTATGACTGCCACATATTCGAAGAGGAATTAAGAGAATTATTGGACATGATATTATTTTTCCTCCTAGGAAATGGCTAATTTATCC
>CM053788.1:167808415-167813415 GCA_028749045.1 Cupressus sempervirens | reverse complement strand
TTGGGAAACAAATCAAAGCTTAACTCCAAATTTGTTAGAGCTACCTAATGAGGAGCCATAGGAGTTGAAATAAATTGAAGAAACTCAATCTCCTCTTCTCATGCCAATAGTTCTTGAGGGCAAGCTAAAGGGATCAAAAGACTAGAAAGGAGATATTAAACAAGGATCTAACTAGATTGAGATCCATGCTCAAATTGTATGTTTTGGAAAAAAATAAAAGTGAAAGATAGGAGGTCTGAAGAATTGGTTAATTAAAAATATTAGGAAACTAATTAAAGTGAAGGATGAAATGCAAAAAAAAGGTCCAATTTAGTTACAAGATTGTGAAATGAAATATTGATAGATGTGATTAAATGGATAGAAATAAGTTCACGAGTAGGGTCTAAATTCTTTTAAAAATGTAACTTTATTTGTTAGTTTCTATATATCATATTTATATCCATATTATCATAAAGTAATATCACATTTACATTTTAAGTAAATACTACTATACTTAAACTTGTAATAGACTAGGTTGCATACATAAAAATTAGAACAATAAAATCTAATAAGATTATATTATGTAAGCTATCTTGAGAATGTACATGATCAAGCAAGATTCTTAAAGACCATTTTGTATAAGTTTAAGAGTCATAGGGTAAGCCTTGATAGAGATATAATAGTATATAGAATTTTGGAGGATATAAAAAGGAGCCTTATAGAGAAAAAAATGGGATAAACCCAACCTTAAGGGAACTACTAAACAAAGGAAAAATAGCTAAAGAAATACAAACAATAGCCCAGATACAAAAAGATATGATCAAGATCATCCCAAACCTAGAGTGCTTAATCTTTGAGTTTCTAGTAAACTATGATGAGGTCATCAAGCTCATCGACTACCATGGATGAGCTCTAGGAGATAAGATGAAGGTCATTTTCTCTGAGTTAGACTTGTATCAATCCTTGGCTCAATTTAGGAGTCAAATATCCTGAGATAATTGAGTAGCCATTCTCTACCTTCGTCCTCCATAATGCCTCTCCACCTAAGTAGAAATACAATTCTTGCTTGCATCTTAAATACTAAGGGTTCAAGGTTTAATAGTGGTATCTATCCCATTCACACTGGTATTTGCTAATAGATCAACTTCTTTTTTTCCCTCACTATAAATGTGTTGGAATCTAATATCTTCAAAAAAGTATAATAGAGGCAAAATTGTTTCCAATTTGGAATTGATGCACTAGTTAGGGGTAGATTGATTTCTCAAAGAATTGAGAATAGTTTGAGAATCTCCTTTGACAATAAGCTTTCAAATATGACAATCCAAACTCAGTTTTAGCCCTTCTTTAAGAGCTTCTAGTTCGATCGTGTTATTTGATGCTTTTCCAATAGGTTTTGATCATTTTACTATCCAATTCCTAGTATTTATATGTAAGATACAATCTATTCCTATTGTGCCCAGATTTCCTTTTGGTGCTCCATCAAAATTGATCTTTTTCCACCATATTGGGGGTGATTTCCATTTGCATTCCTTGCATGCTTGTAGGCTTTTCTCAGAGTATAGTAGTGGAGGGTTGATCAGGTTAGACCAGTTTTTCTTCATCTATGTGTCCCAATCTGAAAATGGTCCTTCTTCCTAAGATGATCTTCTTATATAGTTGTTCATAACTTCTTGAATACTTGCATCCACTTTGCTGAGGAGTGAGGGGATATCCAAGTGCATATTATTGAAAATTATTCTATTTATTTATTTCCATATTTCCCACATTATAATGGATGGCAAGATGTTCCATAATTTCCTATATACTTTTTTCTTCTAGTAATTAGGCCATCTTTTTAGATGATTCTCTAGATTTTTAAGTAGAGGAGTAGACTAATTTAGTTTCTATATAAGCCACTCCCAACATTGTATAGAATAAGAGCATTGATATAGAAAATATTTTGAGTCTTTTGAATGAGCTTTGCGAAGTGTACATCTTGAATGTCCTTCGAAGCCAAGTTTAGTGAATCAATTGATAGTTAATATCCTCTTTTGTATAGCAGCCCATAAGTGAATGCCTTCTTTGGGAAAGAAAGAAGGATCCTAATACAAATTGAGGGGAATATAGGTCTCCTCCCTATAGTGGGTATTATTAAGGATCTTGTAGCCTTTTTTTATCTCTGTCGATATTGTCTTTAGAAGGTACCCATATTAGCTTGTCCTACTTATTTTTATATGATGTTGGTCTTTGGTTCAAAAAAATGGAGAATTCCTTTATTTCAATTTGTGATAGACCAGTTTCTTCTAAGGACTTCCATTCCCATATAGTCTCTCCATTCATAGTTGAGGTGTGTACATAATTAGCAACTTGGTCCCCCAGAGTTGAGTAAGAGTATTTTTTATGCTATTAGTAAGGTGGTAATTATCTGGGGGATGCAGATTGTCCCAAGAATCTTCCCAAAATAGAGTCTCCTCACCCCTTCCTATGTCCCAGGTAATGTTTTTATTAATGAGTGTTTGAAAAGTTAACATAAAATTCCAAGTGCTAGATCCATTGGGTGGGATTTGACTTGGAATATTGAGATAGGATCTTCTTCTCCTATATATTTTTGATAAACGATCCTTCCCCATTTACTTTCCTTTTCTTGATACATACACTAGATGAGTTTTTTCTCAAAATTCTTCATTTTTCCGACTTGGGTTTTTGATTCTTAGTCCCCCTTGTTCTTTGGGCCTATAGACATTTTCCCATTTAATTAATGATAATTTTTTATTTTTGTCCATATCTTTCCAAAATAATTGTTTTAGTTTGCTCTCAAGTTTTTTGTTAATTCCTTTGGGGAGAGGGAGACATGAGATTTGGTAAGAGGGGATGGCTGGGAGAAAAAATTTGATTTTAGTTGCTTTGCCTACTTTTGTTAACCATTTCCCTTGCTAGTTGGGATTTTATTGTTGTGTTTTTCTAAAATTGCATCCCAAGCTTTGGGATTCTTGTTATTCTTTTCTAAATGGATGTTTGCATGGGAATGTACCTCTCTTATATCCCATTATGTTGTGAATGTCAGTTTCTAGTGCAAGTGTTTTGTTGACTAAAATGATTTCAAATTTTCTAATGTTTACCTTTTTCCTTAAAGCTTCCAAATAGTTTAGAATGATTTTTTTGAACTTCTAAGCTTCCATTAAGGAGCCGATACCTGGTAAGATAGTATTTTTTTGCAAATTTTTGATGGGTTATATTGGGAATATTTTTTGTTACTTTACTACCTTTAATTTTCCCTTCTTCCTAAGAATTTTTTAAGGATCTTTCGAATGCTTCCACCATGATAATAAATAAGAGGGATGAGATAGGATCCCCTTGTCTTATGCCTCTTGAGATATTAAATAATCCTTTGGGAGTGTCGTTTACTAGGATAGATGCTTTGGGAGTAGATATATAATTAAATATGAGGTTTATCTATTGAAGTGAGAATCAAAATGCTTCTAAGGATTTACAAAGGAATCTCCAATTTGCCATATCATAATATTTTTGAATGTCTAATTTCATTAATATGTGTGCATCTTTATGACATTGGGCTAAGTGAATAGTTTCTTGTATGGTAATACTATCATCTAGAATATCATTCCAGGTATAAAACTTGTTTGATCTTCTTATATAAGTTTGGGGAGGATTATTTTTAGTCTGAGAGCTAGGGCTTTTGACAAGATTTTATAGATGGTGTTACATAGAGCTATAGGCCTTGTGTCAACAACATTTGATTTTTTGGGAATGAGAGTGTAGAATGTATGGTTAATTTCTATTAATAATGAGCTCACATTTATTGTCACTTCTATCGCTTTCCATAGATCCTCTCCAAGTATATCCCAAAGTTTTTTAAAGAAGAAGGCTTGAAAGTCATCTGGGCCTAGCAATTTATCCCAGTTCATTTTAAATAGGGTTGTTCTAGTTTCATCCAATGAGAAGGTTTGTTTAACATTTTTTTATCTTCATCCATAATGATTTTAGGAATAGCACTGAGCATTTTGTTTTGTGCTATCCCTTTGGAGCTCTCATAATTATTAAGGATGTTCTTATAATATTCTACCATAATTTTTTCTTTTCTTTTAGGTTCTTCTCCATTATCTCCTTCAGAGTTTCTTATTTTATTATTCTATTACTATTATGGTTGTTTAATGTACTATTGTGAAAATATTTGATATTTAAATCTCCTTCAGATATCCATGCCTCTCTCGATTTTTGTTTCCAAAAATTCTCTTCTTTTGCTAATAGATTTTCTTGTTTTCCTAATAGTTTTTTTTCTTTTAAATACTTGTCATTGTCCATACCATGTTTAATAATTGTTTCATTTAGTTTTTTAATCTCTTCATTGTTATCTAATTTTTCTTTAAAGATGTTAAAATTCATTTTATTCCATTTTAATATATTTTCTTTAATCATTTTCAGTTTTGATGCAAAACATAAGATTTTGGAACTTTTGAATGAGCATTCAATCCACCATTTTTTATATTCTCCATTAATTTGTCGTCTAAAAACCACATCTTTTCACATTTGAAGGGATTTTAGGATGGCAATTGAGTCCCAAAATTCTAGTTTGGTCAGATAGTGGTGTGATCCAGCAAGGGGGAGAATGTGAGCATGAAAGGTTAGACCTAGTATATTGAAATCATCTTTAAATAAGAATCTGTCTAGTCTTTAGCTATGTTGTAAAAACCTACTCTTCTGTTGTTCCACGTATAGATACCATAACTAGTAGTGATGTCCATAAGATTATTATTTTCAATTCACTCTTTGAAGTCTATAGTTTATTGAGAGACATTCTAATCTCCCCCATATTTTTCATCTAAACTTGTAATTGCAATAAAATCTCCTCCAATTAGGAAGTTCCTTTCTGGGTTATCTTCTATAAACTTGTTGATTTCCATCCACACTTCTTTATTATCTATAGTTTGCATGGTCCATAAACATTGATGAGTGTTAAATAAATATTGTGTCTAAATTTTTATTATTATACCTCCCATCAAATTTCTACTTGTGATTGATTTACT
>CM053788.1:167638415-167803415 GCA_028749045.1 Cupressus sempervirens | reverse complement strand
TTTCTCAATGAAGCTTTAAGTTTTCTAATCTATGTTGAAGACACATGTGATTAAACCATACAATGTTCTTTCCAACTTGAAATGATGCCAACATAAATAACAATACGAGTTTGTCAACAAGAAAGTAAACCGAGCTTGTGCATAAGCAAGATTGCTGAAAATGAAATCAATTTTCCTTAAGGCATTCAAGATTGTGTGAGTTCATTTTAAGCACCAAAATGAAATGTGTATTGTAATGCTCTTTGATCCTTAGACATGCAAGATTGTGATATCATCATTCCAAAGTAAAAGTGTTGTTCAATTAACCATGCATTCAAGATTAAGTGTGATTTTTTGAGCGTTTAACCATGCATTCAAAGACGAGTATTTAGGCATACAAGTTCATTTCAAAAAAAAAATTAAGGCAAAAACCTGCAAGCAATATGGTTAGTGAGAAAATATTCCTGCAAAAACACAAGTTAGGGCAGCGAAAATGTAGGAAAAATGTGAAACAACCCTATAATGAAAGAATTAGCATAAATTTTGTCTTTGACAGAGAGAAAAGAGATCTAAATAGCATCAAAATCTCATGCAACTAGAACCATGATGACGGGCTCAGAATCATCTTTTCGGCGATATTTTGTTTTTCAAAAACAGAGTCCGTATGCTCAAGTTATGAGCAAAAAACGGAAGGCTACTCTTTATGGTCTTAGAAGGGCGTGTGGAATTCTGATGCAGTGCTAACATCAGCAACCTACGAGCAAAAAATTGATGGTTAGGTGCACCTCAAGCAAATTTTTTTTTTGTTTTTTGACATTTTTGCAAAAAATAAAATAAAATTTAGAGTAGTTTATTAAAAGATAAATGTTGTGTTTTTTTATTTTTGAAAAAAAAAAAGGGTGGGGAGGTTTGCTTTTATTTTATTTATGTTTTAAATATTTTTTATTTAAAAAAAAAAAAAATTGCTTTAGTTATCATTTGTTTTCTATATATGCAAATTGTTTTTTTTTTTATAAAAAAAAGAGGGAGGTTAGCATTTGTTTGTTAGCTTTTTTATATAAATCAAAAATTAAAAAAAACCAACAATCAAATAAAAAACAAAAAATTTTTTATTAAAAAACAAAATCAAAAAATAAAAACAAACCAAAAATAAAAAATAAAATTATTTAACACTTCTTTTTTTTGGTGCAGGCACCTGCAAGCACCACCAGCGGCGACGCCCATGAGCAGTGCCCCCACGGTCGTGGCCTGCTATAACCCTCGCTCCTAGCTTTGTCTCCCTTGGCGCTACCACCCTGCTTCCCCTTCTCCCCTGGTGTCGCTGCCCCACTCCCCCTTTCTCCCCTGGTGCCGCCACATATCTCCTGCACCATCCTCCAACTCCCCTCTCCAGTCCTTCACCCTTCGCTCTCAAGCGCCTCCCCACTCCTGGTGGCTCCCCTCGCGTAGTCTTTCTCCTCCCGTTACTGCTTCCTCCACCACTCATGCAACCTTGTCTCTGCTCGGTTCTTGCTGCATCTTATTCCTCAATCGACTGAGCTACCCCTTCCCTCACTCTGTTTCGCTGTTAAATCGCTTGCCACCCAATGCCAAAACCTGCCACTCCTATCACTCACCGCACCGCCTCCCTACTAAACCCCAGTCCACTGTCGTCCATTACACCTAGCAACACCGATCACCTCATTGCAGCCATTCACCACCACCGTCGCTAACTCCTGCACAATTCGCTCCCAAAACCCTCGCCACCTGTAGCTCCCTTTTGCCCCCCCCCCCCCCCCCCCGCCCCCCATGACACCTCTCCTCCTGCGTTGCTAATCTCGCTACAACCACCACTATTTGCAATGCTCCACCAACCGCCCTCCCTGCAGCTTGACTCCCCTACGAATGTCGCCTCTATTTGTACCGAAAGCTCTGCATCTCCTCCCATCTTTGTACGCTGCTCTGCCTCTACAAATGCTCAAACCCCTCCCTGCATCCACCCGTCGTTTACTCACCTCCAAACCGTCACTTTTTCTCTCTTGTCCTTTCCTTTATTTAATTTTGTTTCATGTTTAGATTAAAACATTGTTGTATGTTCTATTTTTTTTTTCTTTCTTTTCTTTTTTTCAAAAATAAAAAAACGCAATATTTATCTTTTAATAAACGACTCTAAATTTTATTTTATTTTTTGTAAAAATGTCAAAAAACAAAAAAAAAAATTGCTTGACGTGCATCCAACCATCAATTTTTTGCTCGCAAGTCGCTAATGTCAGCACTACATCACCAGTCCACATGCCCTTCTAAGACCATAAAGAGCAGCCTTCCATTTTTTGCTCATAACTTGAGCATACAGACTCCATTTTTGAAAAATGAAATATCACTAGAAAGATGATTCTGAGCCCATCATCATGGTGCTAGTTGCATGAGATTTTGATGTGATTTAGATCTCTATTTTCTCTGTCAAAGACAAAATTTATGCTAACTCTTTCATTGTAGGGTTGTTTCACATTTGTCCTACATTTTCGCTACCCTAACTTGTGTTTTTGCAAGGATATTTTCTCACTAACCATATTTCTTGTAGGTTTTTGCCTTAATTTTGTTTTGGAATGAACTTGTATTCCTAAACACTTGTCTTTGAATGCATGGTTAAATGCTCAAACAATCACACTTAATCTTGAATGCGTGGTTAATTGAACAACACTTTTACTTTGGAATGAATGATATCACAATCTTGCATGTCTAAGGATCAAAGAACATTGAAATACACATTTCATTTTGGTGCTTAAAATGAACTCACACAATCTTGTATGCCTTAAGGAAAATTGATTTTATTTTCAGCAATCTTGCTTATGCACACACTCGGTTTACTTCCTTGTTGACAAACTTGCGTTGTTATTTACATTGGTGCCATTTCAAGTTGGAAAGAACATTGTATGGTTTAATCACATGTGTCTTCAACATAGATTAGAAAACCTAAAGCTTCATTGGGAAAGAATGTGTGTCTTTTGAACCTTGAGGCCACTTACGTATTCTCTCCCCTCATGCCTTCGGGTGATCTTGGGTGCAGAAGAAATAAGTGGTTTTGTTTTTCATTTTTTTAGGAGGCCTGCTTGGGGATTTCATCACCCCTTGGGATAACCTCAACTCTAGTGTTTTGGTGGAGTGTAAAAATCTGGAGGTGAATCGAAAGACACCTCTCTTGGAAGCATAATATTGTCACTCTTGGCTAAGCCCCAAAGAACTTTATACCTTATATATATCAAGGACGCCCTCTAGTTAATCCTTATATATCCTAGTTGCAACCTCATAGGATTGTTGGTGTGTTTAATGTGCTTGAGTGTTTGAAACCTCCCCATTTGAAGGGGACACACTAACTACCTTTGCCTTGTATATATTTTGCATCTCAAATTTGAAAAATCCAAAAACATCATAAAACATAAAAATCCAAAAAAATCGTAAAACTTCAAAAATCCAAAAAAATTCAAAAACAATGTCAAAAATAACAAAAACAAGTCTTGGTTCAAGTCCTCTTAGTCAAGTTGTCCACATCAATTCCACATCACATCTTCTTTCCATCCAAGTCATCACCCTCATACATCTCTTGTCTTCATCATTCAAATCATTACTTGATGCCTTCATCATCGCCATTCATCCAAATCATTTCCTCTTCATTCAACCTAATTTCATAATCTTCATCCTAGTCATGCTTCATCATCATCTAGATCCAATTTCCTCTACCAATCTCATAATTCATTCTTCATTCAATCCTTCACATCATCATCATTCTAATCCAAATTCCTTGTCAATCTTCATCCATCATCAATCTTTCTAATCTCATTCATTCACATCTTCTTCTAATTTAATCTTCATAAAATCATTCTACTTTGGTCATAGGAGCATTATCATCAACCTTGGACTTTAATTCAAATCCCACTCTCACTTGTTTGCAATATCATAGGGTTTTTATCAAATCAAATCATATCCAATCAAATCAAATCCAATATCAAATCAAATCAAATCAAATCAACACAAATTCCAAGGCTCCTAATCCTAAGTTCATATCAAATATTTCGTCACTCTTCATCTAACATCTATGGATTTGAGTTGGCTTAATCAAATGGTTGACAATCTTCAAAGACAATATGGAGTTATACCTCCTATTCAACCTACATATTAGATCCATCCTCAACACTTCATATCCAACTCTAATCCATCTCATGTTCATTATTCTTCTACCTTTGACAAGGGAAATCCACCTCATAATCCTTCAACTCCATACTATTCCATTCATAGCCCACAAAATTCCTCAAAAACAAATGACCTTGCCAAGGAAATGGAGCAACTAAAGAATTATCTCTTATCAAGTCAAAAAAATGAGGCCACCTTTCATGCCATGCGTCCTCTTCCTCCATGTTTTGAAGATCCTAGTCCTCATGTCCCATCCAACCCCAACCCTCCATGCAATCCCTTAACCATAGTTCAACAGTCACATAATCCTAATCCTCCAAAAACATCATCCCCACCTCATAATGGGTTTTTCTCATGGAAATCCTTGGCTAAGTGTACAAATCAAAATGAAGAAAGCCAATCACCCAAAGTCATAGAACCAATTCCATCTCAAGACCTTCCTCCAAAGCATGACATTATATATGCCTCTTCTCCTCTAGATCTGAGCATTTCTCCATCCCAAGATCCTATTATCCCTCATTATCCCCCTTGTGATCCTAATCCTCCACATGATCCCATCACACCTATCCAATCCACTTATGAACCCCATAAACATGGACTCGCATCTTATGTTGACAATAATAAGTATCCCATTGAAGAAATAATGTCTCAAGATGTTGGTATGCCTCCCACTTCTTCCAGCCCCACAATTCCTCCATCCAAACCTACACATTCCCACCATCCATATTCCAAGTCTATTTTGGGCCCTTATATCCATATTCCCATCCCAAACCCTTCATCCCTTCCATCCATTTTGGGTCCTTATGTTCCACCGCCAAAATCTTCATCCCTTCCTTCCATTTTAGGTCCTTACATACATCCATCCACCATATCCATGTTTTCCACTTCATCCCCTTGTGGCCCTAGTCAAGATCAACAAAGGCATACATCCTTGAATTCCTTACAACGTTCACCATCCCTAAGCTCTCCATCTCATTTACCTTCATGCACCCATACCATGGCCAATGGAAGCAAATTGGATACTAAAGGAAAAGCGAATGAAGCCAAAAATCCACAAAAGCACAAGGATCAACATGTCCCTTCTAAATGACATGTTCAAGAAAAGAAAAATCTGATCCACAGAAAAATCAAAAGGCCACAAAGGCTGAAAATACAAAATGCAAAGATTTTGTGGATACCAAAGCTACTTTATGTAGTAATGAATCTCAAAGAAAGATTCAAAATGACGTCCAATGTTGCTAATCCGAAGGCTTCCTACATTCATAAATCATCCCAACTTCCATTTTCCAAATCTATTTTGGGTCATTATATACCCAAATCCACCATCCTAAATCCATCACCTCCTTCATCCATTTTGGGTGCCTATATCGCAAAATCCATAGTTCCATATCCTCCACAATTTCCTCCTTTCCATCACCCTTCAAGGTGTGTACCAATGACAATCTTTCCATCTGCTTCATCCACCCATCCACAAGTCTTCCAACCTAGCATCCATCAACCATGTCTTTCTCCTACCCCCTCCACCCCCTTAATCCAACCTTTTTCATAAGGCATTTTCCTCCGTTCACTATCCTACCAACATCTAGGAGAAAATAGAAAAAATCCCTTGAAAATAACAAAGAAAAAAGAAAAAAAAATATCAAGGGATACCATCCATGAGAATAGATGCTTGAGTCCTCCCTTCATTTTCCTATCATGCATTCATTGCCTTCCTCTTTCGCTTATCCATCCATTCACTTTTCCTCTTCCACTTGCACTCTATCTTGGGGGCAAGCTCCATCCATCCCAAACTTCCATACATCTCTTTCATCCTTCCATTTACCATTTATTATCCCCTTCCATCTTTGATCTTGACTTTCACTTTCCTTTCATTCATCCATATGCACTTTCCATGTCCCTTTCTCATTATCCATACATTTTCCTATACACACTTCCATAATTCTGCCATATCTTTGATCTTGACATGCTATTTGTATCTCTCATTCCATAGTCCTTATCATGTTCATTTGTCCATTTTCCATCCATACACCTACATGTTTCCATCCCCCTTTCATATTTCCTTAATCTTGGTCATCCCTTCCATCCCATCCCCTTCATATCACACACTTCATCCATACCCTTCATATCATTAGCCTTTTTTTATACCCTCCCTCCCATATCCTATATTCATTTCCCTTTCCTGCCCATGCTTGTGATCACTATTAGAGGCACAATACTAAATGTTCATACATGCTTTGGAAGAAGACATGCCTTCTCTTCCTCTATACACTAGTCTTCACACCCTCTTTCCATTTTCATGCAACCTTACCCACCATATTTTCTTCCATTTTACTATCCACGGTATGGGGCATTTGAACTCCTTTGAAACATGGTCCTTGGCTCCCCATTATTTGATACCATATCCTTTGGTCCTCCATATTATTCCTCCATTCAAATATCTCCACCCTTCCCATCCATTTACCATTCCTTGGTTATCCCTTGTCATTGGTTCTACTCTATTCCACCTTCCATCAATTTCTAAATCTTCCACTCACTTCAATCAACTTCATTTATCCTCTGTTTTAATCAATTTTCCCTTCTTTTAATTCTTTCACATCAAAACAATTCTACTCTCATCATTCTTCATCCTATCAACATCATTCTTCCACTCTCATCCACATTCATTCTTCTATCCGCCATAAAATCAAAAATCAAAAAATCAAAAAAATCACTTGTGCAATCAATACTAATTCAGTCAATCTAATCTTGCCATTTTGTACATCAACCCTTAATCAATTCATCAATTTGACCTATTTACCTGATAATCCATTAACTTATTTCAAAAATTCTGATGGGAGGAATCCTTCCCAATCCTTGGATGTGCATTACGCTTATCATTAGCCTTTCCATCCTTAATCAATCACCACTTAGTCCATTCATGGGTTTTCAGCTTGACTAGGGGCAAAATGTTGGTTTGTTTTTGGTTTATTGTGCATGATTTCTTATTACTTGTATGCATTAGTATTTTTTGCATTAATCATGGTCTTTGCATCCTATTGTCCCCAGGAATCATGGTCTTCCATATCATGGTTTCATAAGGCATATGGTTGTATTAGACCATTTTTATCATGTACTTGACACATTGTCATCTTGGTTCCTCATACCTTGGTGCATAGTGTTGAATACAATATCAAACTTAGGTTGTTCCCACCATTGCAGCATAGCTTTATCACTCTTTTCATTTTCCCCTCCATTCCATTTCGAGAGAACATCTGTGTTCTCCTAACCCACATGTCCTCTTGAGGGGACATACCCTTCCACCTTCATCATCCTTCCTCATCCTTCCATGATTGGGGCATCATGCTACTAGTCTTATCCTCTAGCCACTATATTTTATTCTTCTTTGATATAACATTACTAATGCTATATCAAAGAGGGGCAAAATGTAGACACCTAAAATTGTCAAAAACCCATTTCTTGACCAACTAAATAAATATTTATTATTTGTTTAATTCCCTTACTTTTAATTAAATAAATTGTACATTTATTTAATTATGTTCATCCTTTCTTGATTTAAATAAACTAAGGTTTATTTAAATCCTAACTTATTCCCCTTGTATCTTAACCCATTCACTTTAATTAAGTACTTCATTTACTTAATTAATCCCTTTCCTAATCCCACTTGGAATTAAATATTAAATTTAATCCTATTTGAGCACATGGCTCCTAACTTTAACCCTCACCTAATCTCACTTTCCTAACCTAACCCATCCTTCTAACCTAGGTCAATCCACTTATCCACTAATTAAACCTAGTTTCTCATCTAATCACATCCTTAATCATTTGCACAATCCTAATCAAAGGATTAGCAAACCCTAGTCACATGTGACATGTGACTCTTACATCTCTTACACCTCTGTCCCCCTTTACATGTGAACCAAAGGTGTCTCACACAGGTGTGAGAAACCTTGAGCCTCCAACCCTCCTACACCTATCATAGACATGTCACATCAAAGGTTGCTCACATATGTGTGAGCATCTTGCCCCCTTTGAATGGTCAAAACCCTAATCCACATGGAGTCTACTTGGCCTCCACTTCATGGAAACGTCATTGATCCTGAGAAATCCTAGCCTTCCATCTTGCATTCAATCTCAACCGTCCATTGTACCTCTTTTCCTATAAAAAGAGAGCTCTCTCCTCATTTCCAAAAGGCACTATCTAGCCTATTGTTATGATACAGGATTTGTGAGCAACCACATCCCACAACAATGAAATCATCTACACTTGATGATCTCATGAGGTTTGCATATGTGCTATTTTGAATAGTTTATAGTCTTTTGATTTCATGTCATGCTTAGTTACATGTTTATCTTTCATATTTTGAGGTTTGCATAATCATGTAGGAATATGCATTAGTTGCTTAATGCTTATTCCCTTAGTTACATTTTTATGCAATACAGATATCAACATAAATGACAAGATTATCACTATATAACCTAGATTTTTAGAAGGATCCTTCAGAGAAAAATCATTTTCAAGCAATATCCTCCCAACCCTTAGTAGCCTAAAAAATCATCCTATAGCTTTGAATGTTTAGGTCATCCTAAATGAGGAAAGGGGAGGGTTCTCAATTCTAGTCAGTGATGACTGGGGAGAGGGGGAGATAATGGAATTTCTACCCTACCTTTTATTGATTATAGTTAGGCCAGACAACCCTATGGAGGAAGAAGCCTCTCTATTGAAAGCTAAGCTTGGAAAATGATTAATCTTCCCTGACTCTAGAAAAAATAGAGAAGGATGAAGGTGAAGGGTGGAAAAAATCTCACATTAGAATAAGAGGTTTGAAAGAACTTAATAATCCTCCTAGGGAGGAGGCCAAAATGTCTTCAAGTAGAGTAGAATAAGAGGTAATTATTTTAGTGGAAGGTTTGAATAACATGGTGGTGGATGATCTCATGGACCAATTTTTGGATGAAATATGTAATGAAGAAGAGGTAAGGAGACATAAATCAATTTTATCCTTTATAATGTATATGGGCATGAGGAGGATCCCTCCTTTATCCTAGAAGATAGATAATAGTTCTTATATCAAGATCTAGTTTCAAATGGCTAGTTAGAACCTCTAGGACTTGCATCCTATTAGTCTACAAGAGATAATCTAGATTGTACTAAATCCTCAAGGAAAAGGGGACACAAATCCCTTCAAGAGCTTATATCTAGAGATGGAGTAGCCTGAGGTCAAGAAAAATAAACTTATTTATTTCATGCAAGACAGGGGAAGGTCCTTCCCCCAATTTCATGAATGTCTTAACCTGGAATGTTAGGGGTCACAATACCCCTAACAAGTGCCCTCTTCTCAAATTCTACATCTCTAATAATAAATATGATATCATTATTCTTAAAGAAACCAAATTAGATAAAGAGGATATGGATAGATTTAGAAGATCTTTAGGCTAGCAAGAAATTAGGGACTCTCTAGTGGAGCAAGCCTTGGGCAGTCTTTCTATTTGATGGAATCAAAGGAATGTTTCAATTTCTTCTCTTGAGTTTCACTTAAATTAGATATGTGGGTTAGTGAAGGGTATTATATCTTATGTTTACTATAAACTATTTAATGTTTATGGTTGATGTAGTGAGGATCTAAGGGTATGTTGGTGTTTTGAAACACTATGGTTTTAAATTACTCCGATGAGAATAAGATACATCTAGGGCAGCTACTTCCCATCTTTAACATACCCTTTCAGACATTGGGCCAACTATAAGGCTAGACCCTTCTACTACTTCAGGCTCTACAAAACCTAGGTGGGTGTGCCTCAGATTCACTTATATTGTGCTAGTAGTAAAACACACACTTGAATCTAACAAAGTAGATAAAAACCCTAAGTCTTCTAACACATATGCAGAGATCTCAGACATGGAATAGCTAATAACATGGCCAAAGAAATTTGTATGCTAAGTGAGGGTATCACATTTCAGATCTTCAACATTCAAGGAAAAATACTTGATTAATGATGTTGATTTTCAACAAAAAAAACATGACATGAACAACAAAACACTTTGATCTTGTAATTGATCAATGCCTTATCTATTGGGCAATCCCACAAAACCCTAACACACATCGCTAAAAATCATTGACATATCTTGTACATCAAGACTTCTTGATCTATCTATTCACCTTGTGAATTAGACATTTGTATCTTTTTGAATCTCATACTTGACTTATCCCTTCATGAGATCTACAATCCTATGATGATGAGTCAAGCATTTACATAACTCCTTGAGTCATAAGAAAAATAAATCAAAATATACAAGCAATATATTGCAACTGAGTTTCATACCCTTTTTTTACAAAACACAAAACATCACAAACATCATGAATGAGAGACAAGATATCGGAATGAAGATTCGCTTGCTACTCTATTTTCATTCATTTCTTTGAAACAAATACAATAAGATGCATGAAAATGAAATGTAAAATTGCCTAATAGATTAAAACTATATGTATGTTTATTTCTTTTTTTTTTTTACAAGGGAAATTGTTGAAGAATATGATGGAATCACAACTTTGGATCCAACAATGTGGTCTCACAAACAAACTAGAACCAAACCCTACAATGGATGAGAAAGAGAAAGATATAGAAGAAAAATGGAATCCGAGATCTGATCTAGAAATGACATGTGTCCACATTAATATCCATTCCTTTTTGTTGTAAAACCTCTCTCATCTTTCTACCCATGAAATCTGATTTGGTTTTCATCATTATTTTGTAACAAACCTGAAATACTTCTTCCTCAATGATGAAATCCCTTGTTTTAAAAAAATATCTGAAATGAATCATGAAATGTTGATGATACCTTGATTCAATTGATTTGGATGTGACAAAACTCTCCCATTACTACATTTTTATTACTTTTTACATTCACTTAGTTCACTATCTCACTGGAAATCAAATCTAGATTGCCCCAACTAAATGAAACTAAAAAATGGGCACCTAAGAAAAATCCTCACATAACTTGAACCAATGGCCTCTTGTGTGAAAACAAACTCCAAAAATGGAAAGGTCAATCTCTCCTAATTTTGACAATATATAATAGTGCCATAATTTCTTACCAGAAACACCCAGAATCTTAATTTGAAAATTGGGCTCCTATCAAGGCTTTGAAATTGTACTTCATATTTCAACACTTCAAAATATTGCAAAGTTTGAACTATAGAATAAGTCAAATTTTATTTAAAACTTACCCTATATGTATTTCTAAGAGAAAACATTAAAAAATTAATTTTTCATGCCTATTTAATTTTTCACTCCCTTTTTCATTTGGGTCAAACATGTTTGACCGAGCCTAACACGTGTCATGTTCTAATTGGCTAATTTTTTCTTGGTCACTTGACACCCACCACATGGGTACCATGTGTCACTATCCCATTGGTCCTTTGCTCCATCACTTGGCTACCACATGTCTACCATGTCATCAATTTCTGTGTCACACGACAAGTCAACATTTTGCCATGTCATCATGATATAGTGACCTTGTGACACCTAGCACTTCCAGACATGTCAGCACCTTGTTGGCATCACCACATCATCACCCTATCACTACACCACCTAATTCTACCATGTCATTAGTCACTATGTTGTATGACAAGTTAGTATTTTGCCACGTCATTGCAACATAGCGACCTTATGACATGTGGTGTTGTCTGCCACCTCAACACCTTAAGAAGCGTGCCATGTCTAAAGCCTTCATCATGTGTCATTCCATAATTCATCCATCTAGTGCCACTTGTCACTTTCTAATAGGTCCATGGATCCACTTCATCATTTGACATCACCATTTCATTTTGAGTATCCATTCAAAAAAAATTTCTAATGCGATGTAGTTGGCCATCCACAGTTGATTGCAGGTCCCTCACATAACGCCTTGCCTTCAAAAGTCATGGGTCTTTTAGACATTATATTATTGTGTGTATCTTCATTTAAACATACAAAGAGCTCACCCTACAACCAACATGGGACAAAAGTTTTTTCTAGTTTTTTCATCAGACATAGCTTTCTCTGACATTTAAAACAACTGGGTTTGTTTATGTCAATCTAGTCAATTATGTAGAGATTTGGATCAATGTAATCAGAATGTTTCACTACTTTTTTATTTTTTCTTCACTAATATCCATCTGAGGCCCAATTTTATTTGTCACTTTCCCCATTTTTGTGTATTCCCTCCAAGTTATATTTTCATTTTGCTTGCAATAATCAATTCCCACACTAATAATCATCACCAAACGCATGCTCTATGTTTCATAAAATATTTAACTTGAAGTTGTCACTACAACCTTTTAAGAATTATATAAATTGAGGGGAATGGAGGGATGGAAAAGGCTTAAAAAAAAATGCATCTCCCCTAGCTCTATGCAGATAGTGCTTCCTCTTCCTCAATGCACAACTTCCTCTATTGTGATCTTGCAACACATGTGCCTCAACATGAGCATTTTCTCGATGATTATCTACACAAAGACTTTGCCAACATGTGGTAGGGAAGAAGTTTTTTTTGACGACATCGGTGGAATTGCAACATTATTTTCATGGTGTAGATTCTTTTAAAAGGATAGCTTTACACATTAACAATTTATTAAACAATTCCAACATTAACATTACTTCCCAGTTTTTAGTCTATTATGGAATCTCCCAAATGAGATCCATCATTTTAAACATGGAAATTTCTTCTTCTTAGAACATGTAGAAAATTGGAAAGTGGGGGTTTTGAGAAAGACTTTTGCAAACTATTTAATATGGTAAAAAAAAGTTTTATATAATTTTCAATACATGCCAAAAAACTATGGTGGACGGTAGCTATTTCATTTTTTCCCTATGGCTTTAGAACTCTCCAAGCATGATCCTCCCTTTCATGTCGCATGCTTATGGAAGGAAACAATGCCTCTTCTCCAAGTACTTTTAAGGCATTAGAAATGGTGATTGTAGATCTGTCTTCAAGCAATGTTCTTTTCTTTTACATTCCAAGCTTAGCTATCTTCCTTCTTCATGCATGGGGATATTCTACTCTATTTTTTCTTTACACACTGATCTTCAAATAGTAGCTTCAAAACACTTCATGTTGTCTTAATTTTAAATTATCTTCTATTTGGTTGTGAGTGCATAAAACTAGCTTCTTATATGCTTGAAAAAATGTATTACTTTCAAAATAATTTTGAAGTTTTGTTGATTACTTAGAGATGTTAATATGCACGTTGTTTCAACTTCTTGTACATGGCTTTTTCTCACTAGTCATCTTCCTTCTCCCACATTCACACAAACTTTATAACTGCAACCTTTTCTCTAATTTGAAACCAAGTGCGAGAAACATTTTTTTTAGAAATAGATAATATATGAGCCATCATTGCAATTTCACCTTCAAACATCCAAAATGCTTCTCTGAGATATAAGTTTGGTACTTGTAAATGGAACCCCTTCTATGCATGAAAAATTTGATTTCAACAATAGAAGTGTCTACTTGATTCTGCTTGAATGGCAAAAGGATTCCTATACAATATTTATTTTTATTCCATTCTTTTCCATCCAGTCCATAAGAATGAACATTATATTCCCTTGGAAAAATGCCTCTGTCAAACTTGGTTAGGATGTTGTGAGAAATATGATGGAGAACTTTTATAAAATAATCCCTTTAGTTTCTAATGCCTTCACGAGAAAACTCCTTGAAATACCTGTTGATCATTTCAAACCCCATAACATCTTATTGATCTGATGGAGATAGCCAGGCCTAAAAGTGGGTCCAACTAAAAAAAAATCATTTTCAAATGGCTAAACTATTAGATTAATCCATTGAATATTTACTACTGATTTGATCAAAATTCAATCACTGTTGCACCATTTAAAACTAATATTCAACATTTCCTGCAAACTGCTAGTTTCATGCCAAGAGGTGCTTTGATTGGCTTTAGAAACTGAGGAAAACATGTGACCGAGCTCTGAAATTAGACATGTTGATTCTCTTTTTTTCATTCTTGCACCATGTTGAATATATCTCATGATGAATTCTTAGTCAAAAGATATTGACTATCAAATTTACCCTCTCAAAACTATCTGCAAGAGAACATGTTAGAAAACCATAAAATGCATTCAAATTTAGCTTTGAAAATAGGGCAAACAGATACTTGGGAGCATGAAAACTAGGGCATTAGTTCACTATCACAAAAAGAGTATAAATCTAGGATTTGGGCTCATGACAAATAACAGGGAAAATTTGGCGAGCGGTCAAAGTGGGCTACTCAGAATTTGTATATTGGAAACACTTGTAGAAAGGTGATTTTTGCATATGAAATAGACTTGGAAAAGTGTGCAGATGAATTCGTTAAAAATTGCAAACTGGCACAACTAAAGTATTTTTAGAGGAGAACAAAATGGTGTAATTCATTCAATCTCACCTATCACAAATTCAGAGATATGACATCACAAATAGGGGTACCAACTAATTTGCATTTTACGACACTAGTAAAACTTTACAAATTGCATTCAGAATCGTGTTCAAAAATTGATCAAATGGATTTTTCATAAGCTTAAAATTGAAACATAGAAACTCTCTAACCTTTAGAATGAAACACAAAAGGAATTTTCTTATTTCAATCAACTAGATCAAAGTTATAACAAGTCAAATAGGTTCTCCCATAATTCTGAACAATTTGCATTAGCATGACAACAATAAATGACTGAATTTGAGGGATTCAAAATCTATTCAAAATATATCGACACAACTTGGAATTTAAAACATAGATTCTATAGTATGGACACTAAAAACTCCCAAAGTGGAGTCATGAAATATTACTAGGTGAAAGATATTCAATTGCAAACAAGACCTCCTGTCACTATTTGACACTTACGCAAAAATGCAGATTTGGACATTGCTCAAAACGGAACTTCACAGAATGACTTAGAATGATAATTTATCTTCATGAGATGAGTGGATGTGCTGAATTCAAGGTGTTAGAAACATTAAACACCTCTTAGGCCTCAAAAGGAAAGCCAAGTACACATGCATTAAAAAGCGCTTATAGGACTTGATTTTTAGGATGATACTCAAAATTACGACTTCAATTTTGAGTCCCAACAGTGTACCCTTACTAGAGGTAATCTAGATCCTTGAAAATAACCACACAAAATAATAATAATAGAAGATATGAAATTTTATACACAATGCAACACTTTATTCATAAAATAATTGTTTACATGCAATGTGCTTGACTATAAGGCCTTTTGGGTTAGTGTCAAATATAATAGCAATTACAAAAAAAATTCTACAAGATCCCTTAGGATCTAATCCAAACACTAGCTAGTCCATATCTACACTTGTAGAAATGTAGTTCTTCTCCCATTTGATTTATGTAAGTCATCCTGATGGATGTAACCTTGATGATCTTTCTTAGTGAGTCATCATGATTGGGACCATGAGTGGTCTACACCCTTGAGGTGATTAGATTTATGTTACTATATTAGTTTCTTTGATTATTCTTATGGCTAATTTATGAGATTATGATGTGTTAGATAGTTTTAGTGAGGTTTATGCTAGTGGTTATCAGGATTGATGTGGTATCATGAGGTTTTTCTGTGATTACCTTGAGAAGTGTGCAAAGATTCCACTATGTATTATTATCCTTTAACACTAGACTAGGTTCGTATAGCAGCGTTTAGTCATGTATTTGACCATGTTCACTTATGTGTTTTAAGTGCCTTTTCATGTTGTTTAAACAATCATTATTAAATGCTTAAATAATTAGAAATAGATTGTCCATGTTGGGTTTATTGGTTATGTGCTATGAATATTTACCTTGTTCATTTTGGTAATTTATGAAGAATGGGATATTTAAATAGATATTTTTAATGTGATTTAATAAATGGCTATTTAATATGATCTAATGAATTTATCACTTCAGCTATATTATTTTATGCAATTGCACTTGATCGTGTTGTTTAGTGTGCAAGATTTATGTCCCTGGCAATAGCACATGGAGTTAGTGATTTAGTTAGTCATATCTATCCAATGTCACCCCTGTATGGTTGACAAATCCTATTTAATTAATTCCTCTAGTGATTTAAAAAATCTAAACTCATTTTTAGTACATTATTAGACCCGTGAGTGTGTCTGTGCATTTAGATGTTCACAATTATCATGAAAGTTTTAAGGAATTGTGTGATTTTTGGTTTAAGGGAATTTTGGGCTATATCTTATTTAATTTACTTCTTGGCATCTTTTCCATAGTTGAATTCTATTTACTTGGATTAACATATATTTGTCTGGGTAGATTTAGTGTTTAACTAGGTGACTTGGTTATTTTACCCTAATCCTTTATTCACTCAAAAAGTGAATAAGTATCCAAGAAGGAATTTTATTCCTCACTTTTCATCTTTTGAAATAGAAATTTGAGAGGAAATTCCAAACCCTCTTCATGAGGAAATATTGTTATGTTCGTTGTGGGAGCTATGTGCATGAGATTGTCATGAGATTGGTCTTATTGAATCTAGCTCAAGGAGACCTTGGATTATTGCAACTTTTGGTAGTTTTCACAGGGTTTATATTTTATTGCTCATGTTTTCGTATTTGACCTTTTGGATACAAGGTAGGGATCTCCCATTTTATGGCTTCAGCTTCATTTCTACTTTTGTCTTTGGTAACCATGATGGGACTCAAAATTGCATTCTTGTTTTGAGTACCATTTCAAACTTTTGAGTCCATTTAATCTCTATAAGTGTATTTTAATGCTTGTGTACTTAACTATGATTTTTAGGCCTAAGAGGTGTTTTATATTTCTAAAAGCTTTCATTTAGTATTTGTATGCATCCTATGTTTAAAGATAATTATTTTGAGTCATTCTGTGAAGTCTCATTTTGAGCAATGTTCAATTCAACATTTTTGCCCAAGTGTCAAATAGTGATAGGAAGCCTAGTATGTATTTGAATATTTGGCACCTACTAAAGTTTCATGACTCACCAATTTGGGAGTATTTATTACATATATCAAAGAACCTATGTTTCATTTTTCAATCCTTTTTGATATGTTTTGATGAGGTTTTGAATCCCTCGAAGTTGGTTATTTATCTCTGTCATGTTGATGCAAATTGCCCTAAATTTTGGGAGGCCCCATTTGACAAATTATAACTTTCACCAAGTTGACCATATTGAGAAAATTCCTTTTTCATTTCATTCTAGAGGTCAAGCACTTGTTATGTTTTAGTTTTGAGCCTAAGAAAAATCCATTTGATTGGTTTCCAAACACGCTTCCAAATGCAATTTGTGAAGTTTTACTGGTGTCAAGAAATGCAGATTAATCAATACCCCTATTTAGGACAATAGTATAGTTCTGAAGGTTAAATGAAGATTACATTGTTACTAGTGTTTTTATTATCAATCAGTTTAGCTAAGAAAATTTTTTGATGTGTTGTAGTGTTTAGAGTCAAGAATGAATAATATAGTTTGTTCTCTTTTTTGAATTTTGTAAAGCTACAAGAGTGGTTTGATGATTTGCATCATCCATACAATTAAAAGTCCTGTTCAGACTTTGTAAAGTGACAAATTATGTAACATTTATCATTTTTGAGAGTGGCAACTCTGTATCTCTATATGAATTTATCCTAGTTGATTTTTTTTGACATTAAGTCAAGTTTGTTATTAGTGACAACACTTATTTACATTCTGTATGCCTACCAAGCTCATTTCATAGTCTATAGTCTTTGCCATGTAATTCAATAGCCACCAAGCTTCACAGTTCCTACCAAGCATTCTAGTGGTTACCAAGAAAATTCAAGTTGTGTGAAGTCCTACAGTTCTTATTGAGTACTTTAGTGGTTACCAAGCTTCGCAGTTTCTATTGAGCCATCAATTCATGTGAAGTGAAGTTAGTGTTAATTGAGTGATGAGATGATTAGTGTTTATCGAGTTTAGGTATGATAAATGTGGAATTCGGTTCAAGTTATATTGTATCTACCAAGTTTCCAGTGTAGACCAAGTTTGAGACTGCTCTAAGATGATTAGTATGGACCGAGCTTTCACTTCTATCAAATGCATGACGATGTTGAGTAATGATAGTAGACACCATGTATCAAAACTTCACCAAGTCAGTCTTAAGAACTTGATTGTCTTCATTTGAGCCAACTTTGTAATATTTGTGTTAACTTGTATATTGGCTGAATTTGTAATTTTTTAAGTTGGATTGATATATATGTAATGTATTGTATCATATCCAAAAAGAGACATGGATAGATAGATGTGTGTATGCATGAATGAGAAACAAGAGAAAAGAATATGTAAGAGGCATGTGAATGTGAATCAACAAAAAGTATATTGTAAGGCCATCTTAGCAAAGGAGTAGTAGAGTCATATCTATCACAATAATGTGATTAGTACTTCAAAGAATCTCTATAAGAAAATCAATTGTAAATTAGAGATTTACTATTTCATCCTAATAGGTGAATCATCTCCAAAATCCTCTAACAAGGTAGACTTAATAGTCTTTTGTCAAATCTCTTTATCGAGTGCATACTTCATTGTATGTTTGTAAATTCTCTAACAAGATGGACCTAGCAGTCCTAATTGCTCCTAATAGGGTGGATCATCAGAAGTGATCAATGTAAGCCTTAACAAGCCAACTTTATGTTGTAGTATTGAACTTTTGTGGTTATCTTCCCCACCCCAATTTTACTTTCTATTTGGAAGGTTTTTGGGTCAAATTATTGTGTTCACGTGCCATGAATGTTTATGTTTTTATTTTCTTATGCATGTAGTTAGATCTAATTTAATAAGTTAAATGATTATTGGATTATTGCAATTAAGGTCTAAATTTGATAAAGTTTTGAGGTTACTGATTCACCCCTTCCCTCTCAGTAACCTAGCATGGTCTTGAATATTTCCAATAGATTTTATGTTAAAATTTTTGAAGAACTTTTAGCTTCTAAGGGCAGATCTGAAGCTCTTGACAGTTGTTCTTGGAAAGAAATTTTGATTCTTGATTAAAGTTGAGTGTTGCATGCTTGTGTTGTTATAAGAAATCTGAATGTTAGAAAGTGGATCACAACTATGATATCATTTTTCCTCTTTGATATAGGAACATCCTGGGTGTAAGAGCAATCTTGCATCACCCAAAAATATTTGTATTTCAGTCTTTTCTATTTTAATAAGGACTAGTATATAGGATGGTTACTATTTATGGGAACTTGCTATTTTGAGTAAGTTTTTCATATGAGCTAGAAATGTTTTCATTTTCTATAGGAAGGTTCATTTTAGAGTTTTAAGCCTACCATAAAAATCTCATTGCTCAAGCATAAGTATTGGAGAAGTTATTGTAGATTTTTGGTGGAAAAATTGTAAAAAAATCTTTAGGCTCACTATTGGAGGCCTTAGAGTGCTTGAATGAGGTCTAAAAACTTGATGAAAGGGTGCTAGCATCATTTTGAGCCTATAGATTAGGAGCTGGCACTTTCAAAAAGTGGTTATAATGGCCAATTAGAGCAATGGTTTGTGAATTATGGCCTTTCAAATTTGGGTTACCTAAAATATCTAAAATAATTGTCAAAGATGTATTTGGTTGATGCTATATGTATTGTTAGGGTTTGTTGGCTCTAGGTATTAAATTTCAATGTTTAGAACCTTCCTGGGTGGCATAAGAAAGGCTCAATCATTGTCTAGGACAACTCTGGGTGATAGTTCACAACTTGCCTTGCAAATTATTATAATGAAGGTGCCCATGTGGGTTAGCATATTGTACTTGTGAATTTTGTAATTCCACATTTGTGACACAAATAAGAAGTCCATTTTTTCTCACATTTTCTATTGTTTATTTGTTTTTGTTATGGGTTTATAGTTTTAAGGAGAGCTCCCTTCATCAAGTGGTATCAGAGATAGAGTTCTTGAGTGTGTGGATAGATTGTTGACTATGAGGAAGTTCACACTAGGAAAATGGTTTGGGTTGAGCATGTAGACAAATCACTGATTGTGAGGTAGTTTGTACTAGGGTTTTAGCAGAAGTGCAAAAATGCCCCCATGAAGAGAGCATGGTAGAAGAGTTGTAGGTGTTACACTTGAGGGTTTTAGAACCCTCCAAAGATAGATGAAAGAAATGGAAGAAAAAATGTGTAGAGGAATGAATCTTCCTATAAGAGATGAAAGTGATGATGAGGACAAAGTAGAAGAAAATGTCAAAGCAAAGGTAGTTCTAAACCCAGAGGAAGAGAGGCTTTTTAGGGTCATCCCCAAGATTGGAAAATTACCTAAGTTTGAGGTTCCCAAATTTGTGGGAAATCTTCACCTAGAAGAGCTAATCAATTGGATAAATGAATTTGAGGAATACTTTGAGTATGAAGATATTGATGATCTTGATAGGGTCAAGTTTGTGAAGGAAAAATTGAAGGGACATGCAAAGATTTGGTGGAAGGAAGTTTAGTTGGAGTGAAATAGAAAGGGAAAGGACAAAATCACTAGATGGGATCAGATAATAGCTAAACTAAATTGATAATTAATTCCTATGGATTATGAGCTTGATCTATTAAAGAAGATGTAAGGGTTAAAGCAAGCAAGAAAATCTATTCAAGAGTATTTCAAAGAGTTCTACCGAGTTCTCACCAAAACTGGTTGTGCAGAAGCTAATAAGGAGAAAGTCACCCATTATCTTAATGGGCTAAGGCCAAGTATTTAGGACAAGTTGAGTCTACTTTAAATGAATAGTATTGAGGAAGCATACCAATTTTCCCTAAGAGTTGAGGAGAAATTGAACAAGAAGTTTGACAACAAGAATAGTGGAAGAGGTCAAGGAAGAAGATCCAGCAGAAAATCTTATGGTGGTCGTAATGATGATTAGAAGAACAAGGATGAGGCTGGAAGTAGTATTCAGAACTAGAGGGGAAACAATTCCAATCATTTCCATGATCAAAACAATAGAGATCAGAGAGGAAGAAGTAGAGGACAAGGATCATGAAGAGGAAGCTTCAGTGGGAAATGTTTTTACTATGGAGAAGAAGGGAATAGAGCATTTGAATGTACCCACCACCAAGGAAGGATAGATCAAAGATTAGAAGGCCAAGCTAGAGTTGCACATGTTGATGAAGATGCCAAATCCTCCCATTCTGAAGATGCTAAAAGAGGAGAAGTCATCGTTAAGAAAAGACTCCTATTGAGTGGTGAGAATGAACCCGATCAAAGAAGGAGCTTATTTCACACAAGGTGCAAATGTGAAGATAAGTGTCATGATGCATCATTGATGGTGGAAGTACTGAAAATATGGTATTATAAATGATGGTCAGCAAGTTGAAGATGAAGACAGAGAAAAACTTGCATCCATACCATATTGCTTGGGTGCAAGATGACCACAAGGTCATGGTCAATGAGCAATGCTTAGTGAATTTAAAGATTGGAAGCTACCAAGAGGAGGTACTATGTGATATCATACCTATGGACATATGTCATATGATGTTGGGTAGGCCATGGCAGTTTGACAGACATGTTGTACATGATGGGTGAGAAAATGCCTACAATTTGACCAAGGATGGAGTGAAACATAAGTTGAAGTCATTGAAGGATAAAGAAGAAAAGGTATGTGTTGCTAGAATATGTTTGGTTGATGGAAAAAGAGTTTCTCAAAGGTATGAAGTGTGAGCATATGTGTTTTCCTATAATTCTAAAAGAGAGTAAAGAAGAAGTAGAGGAGGTCCCTGAAGAAGTTACAAATATGTTGGGAGAGTTTTCTAATATTGTATCAGATAATGTACTCGATGAATTGTCTCCAATGAGGAAGAGAGTCACTAGATGGATTTGGTTCCAAGAGATAGTTTGTTAAACAAGGCAGTGCATAGAATGACACTAGCAGAAAGTGAAGAGTTGAATAGAGAAGTCCATAAGTTATTGCACAAGGGGTTGATTCAAGAGAGTCTGAGTCCATGTGTTGTACCAGTAGTATTATCACCAAAGAAGAATGGATAATGGAGGATGTGCACAAATTCTCACACTATCAATAAGATCACAATCAAGTATAGATTTTCATTTCCAAGGATGGATGATATTATGGACTATTTGAGTGGAGCTAAGTATTTCACAAAGATAGATTTGAAGAGTGGGTATGATCAGATTCATATTAGAGAAGGTGATGAGTGGAAGACTACTTTCAAGTCCAAAGAAGGACAATATGAGTGGATAGTCATGCCTTTTGGGCTGACCAATGCACTAAGCACTTTAATGTGGCTCAGGAATGAGGTACTAAAGGATTTTTTTTTGTCATTATTTACCTATATGGTATTTTTTATATTTAGTAAGACATTGGAGGAGAATTTGATCCATATTCACAATGTGTTTGATAAGTTGAGGGAAGAAAACTTGTTGATAAACCTATAGAAGTGTAGTTTTGTAAAGGAGTTGGTGTACCTTGGATTTTTAGTCTCAATAGAAGGTCTAAAAATGGATCCAAAGAAAGTGAAGGCTACCCTTGAATAGCTTACCCTAAGGAGTGCAACAAAGATAAGATCTTTTCATGGACTGGCTAGATTCTACAAAAAGTTCATAAGAGGTTTTAGTATTATTTGTGGACCCTTGACTAAAACAATGAGAGGGGATAGGAAATAATTTAAGTGGATTGTAGGAGAAGATAAGAGTTTTAAGCTATTGAAATAGAAAGTTACTGAGTAGCCTATTTTAGCACTTCCTAATTTTAACAAGGTGTTTCAAGTAGATTGTAATGCTAATGGTACTATAATAGGAGTTGTTATGAGCCAAGAAGGTAGACCTATTGCCTATTTCAGTGAGAAATTAAATGATGCAAAAAAAAAATATTATGTTTATGATCAAGAATTTTATGCTAGAGTTTAAGCATTGAAGAAGTGGATACACTATCTTCTTCCTAAGGAGATTGTTTTATATACTGATCACCAAGCTTTGAAATTTTTGAATAGTCAAGGAAAATTGAACCAAAGACATTTGAAGTGGGTTTAATTTTTGTAGAGTTATACATTTTTTTTGAAGCACAGGAGTGAGAAGTCTAACAAAGTTACATATGCTCTTAGTAGGAGACAACTTTTGTTGATAGAAATGTAGATAGAGGTGGTTGGGTTCAAGGAACTCAGTATTTTGTATCTAGATGATCTTGATTTTGGTGAAGCGTGGATGGCTTATATAGAACTTGTTACACTTGACAAGACAAAGTGGTTAGATTTCATGATATAGGATAGTATGTTGTTTAAAGATAGCCAATTGTGCATTCCCAAAAGCTCAATGGGAGAGAATCTCATCAAGGAGAAGCATAGTGAAGGATTGGTTGGATATTTTGGTAGAGATAAAACCATAGCTTTAGTTGCTGAGAAATTATTATTGGCCACACTTGTAGCAAGATGTGAAGAAGTTTGTATAGAGTTACAAAGTATGTCAGATGGAGAAAGGAGTGAAGCAGAATATAGGGTTGTATCAGCCATTACATGTACCAGAGAAACCATGAGAGGATGTTAGCATGGATTTTGTTCTTGGATTATTAAGGATAGTGCATGCATATTTCTATTTTTGTAGTGGTTTAAAGGTTTTCAAAGATGATACATTTTAATTCCTTGCAAGAAGACTAGTGATGATGTTCATGTAGCAGAGCTATTTTTTAGAGAAGTCATGAGACTACATAATCTGCCAAAGAGTATAGTTGCAGATTGAGATACCAAATTTGTTGGGTATTTTTGGTGTACATTTTGGAAGAAGTTGAAGAAAAATTTGAAGTTCAATTCATCACATCATCTACAGACTGATGGACATAGAAAATTCATGGATCATAGTTTGGGAATTTTTTTGAGATGTTTAGTGCAAGATAGTGAAAAGACACAATTCTGGAAATGCTTATGAAGTGGAGTTGCTTGCTGAATTGAATATTTTACTGGTATTAAATATTTCAGCTTTGATAGAGTATTATGAAGGAGGTGATGGAGATGAAGTTACAGAAGCACAATGGAGTATTCCAATAGCTAGTTCGACTACAAAGGAGATTAACGAGATACTAGATAGTTGTGTTGGAAAAAGTACAAATAAACAAAACTTATGAGGAACACCTGGTCAGATGGAAAGGGAGGCTAGTAGAGGATTCATCATGGCTAGAAAAGGAAGAGGTTAACCATCTTGGTTTTCTTCTGAAAACCTAAAACATGATGCAAGAGCATCCTAGGTGTAAGAGCAATCTTGCATCACCCAAAAATATTTTTATTTTAGTCCTTTCTATTTTAATAAGGACTAGTAGACAAGGTGGTTACTATTTATGGAAACTTGCTATTTTTGCTAACTTTTTCATATGAGCTTAGAATATTCTCATTTTCTACAAGAAGGTTCTTTTTAGAGTTGTAAGCCTACCATAAAAATCTCATTGCTCAAGCATAAGTATCGAAGAAGTTATTGCAGATTTTTGGTAGAAAAATTTGCAAAAAAATCTACAAGCTCACCATTGGAGGCCTTAGATTGCCTAGATGAGGTATGAAAACTCAAGGGAAGGGTGCTAGTGTTGTTTCAATCATGTAGATCATAAGTTGGCATTTTTGAAAAGTGGTTATAATAGCCAATGGGAGCAATGGTTCATGAGTTATAGCCTTTGAATGTTGGGATACCCAAAATATCTATAATAATTGTCAAAGATGTATTTGGCTAACTCTATATGTATTGTTAGGTTCTTTTGGCACTAGGTATTAAGTTTCAATGTCTAGAACCTTCCCGGGCAACATAAAATAACCTATTTAAGAAAGGCCTAAACATTTTCTAGGACAACTTTGGGTGATAGTTTGCAAATTGTCTTGCAAATTATTGTAATGAAGGCGCCCATGAAGGTTAGCATATTATACTTGTGAATTCTGTAATTCCGCATTTGTGGCACAAATACGAAGTCCATATTTTGTTCTCACACTTTTTATTGTTTCTTTGTTTCTGTTATGAGTTTATAGTTTCAAGGGGAGTACCCTCCATCACTCTTTAAGGAAGTGGTGGATCTACATGGTTTTTGATCAATGGTGTTAAAGAGTATTAGTTTGCACTCATGCCAAATCAGCAGAGGAAATTTTTTCATCAGCACTAAAAGGTATTTTACTTTTCATGAGTTTCCCTTTCATGAAAGTTAAGTATTGAAATTAGTGCCTCATTTTAGTGAATATCAGCACTAAGGAAAGAGGTAGTTAGAAATTTTTTTATATTTTAAGATGGAGTTAGATTTCACATTTGAGGTTAGTTTGCCAAGTTTTGAAAGTTTGAAAACTGTCATTAATAATATTGCTATGTTGAATAAGAAAATTCACAATAGGATTGTTAGCTTCATAAGAGTTGCAGTAGGAAGTTCTCATGGTCTAAATGTTGAGCAATGTTATATAAAGTTTAAATCAACAACCATGAAGATGCCTTTTTCTTCAAGACCTGAGGAATCTTCCTTACCTATTATTTTCCTAGATATTCTTGTGCCTGATTTAGTTAATTGGCCAGCACCTATAAGATTATAAGAGATTTTGCAAGCTGAAGAATTCATTAAGAAGATGGAAAGTGATGACAACAAAGTTCATGTTATATCTTCTAATGATGATAGTAAATATGTTGAAAGTCAAGATGAATTTAATGAATCTATAAATAATGATAATATGTCTTCTAAGTGTGAAGAGATGGATTCATCTTTTAGTGAATCAAATGATTACAACTAGCATGAGGAAGATGGATATGTGACTGCGATGAGTCTTGAGATAGTGTATATGAAGTTGAAGAAGTGTATAATAGTAGTAGAGGTAATTCTTCTTATGATGAAAATGAGTGTAGTGATGATTTTGATTTTTTGGATTGTCATACTAATGGTTCTATTATTGTTAGTTATTCTTGTCATCTAGATAATAATCACAACCAAGAGAAGATTTGTGAGGTAGTCTTCTTGAGCCCTAATGAAATTTCAGCTTTGTTAGCTCAAAATTTTGAAAAATATGTAAGTGCTTCTAAGGATGCTCATATTTTTCCTTATGTTGTTTCTTCATTTAATGAAGTCACGTCCCCAATGTTTGATATGGAAAAAGATATAGAATCCAAATTATCTTGGTCAATCTTTGGAGGTGCATATGACAGTACCTCAAATATTTGTGCACATGATGACTTATTAGATGTAGGGGATGTGATTGAAAGGAAGTTAAGTACTATTTTAGATTCTTCTCATGTTGGTATTTCTACAATATGTTTTGATGTTTTAGGAGATGAAGAGGAAAATAGTGAAGGAAGTATTGCTGATTTTGAGATTTCCTTTTATGTTGATAGGTCTTGTATTGATAAGTTCAAGGTTTCCTCTAATAGTCTATTTGATGAAGATAATGATTATGATCAACACATTTTGTGTCAGCATTTTCATGATAGTTTTTCAAACTTGGTGACTGACAATTTTTTTTAGTGTGAAGAGGTTTTAGGAAATGATAAATCTGATTTGATGAGTAACATGACTGCAAGTAGGTAGGGATCAAATTTCAGATATTCCTTACACTCGGTTACAAAAGGTGAGTTGCAATTTCTTGACATGTGCAACTTTCTGAACAAAGTGGAATATGAGTAGTTTGTGTTTCTAGTTGATACCATGCATCCATCATATGTTCAAGATGGTTTTCAGTTTGATGTTAATTTATGTGAGCATGCTGATATACATTTTCATAGAGAGCAAGATGGTGAGAGTGATTCAAGTTTTTATATGCACTATGAGAATGGTTTTGTTTCATCTAATTTGCTAATGAGAAATTCTAATGTGTGTAGTGAAACTGACTGAAATGATACTTACAACTTACCTCAGAGAGACATAAATTAAAATCAAGTGTTTGATAGAGGTAAGAAGTTTTGAGAAGTTTTGGTGACCTAGGGCCATCATCTTGTATAGTTAGAGTAGGTTTCCTATTTTCAATAAAGTTGTTCAGGAGGTTTTTTTGGAGTGATCCTCTTCCTCCAGAGATTTGAATCCTTGCCATGCTCTCAAGGGGCATGCATCCTTGGGCAGAGCCACTGATGGGACTCAAAATTGTATTCCAATTTTGAGTACCATTCCAAAATTTTGAATATGTACTCTCGAGCTTGTATTTGGTTGAGTGCTATTTTTCTTGTGATCTCATCTAACCCTTATTTTACAATCTTCATGATGGTGGTGCACACACACACAATCACATGCAAGTGCATTTTTTGGGTGACTTAAAAGGCCCAAAATCCTAGTCATATTCAGTGGAGTTATATTCATTGGGGTTAGATTGGGAATATGCATGCCTATGGGCACTCATCATGTGATGAGCATGGGTATGTAGGGTAGCATAGAGGGGCTTCTCTCACAATCTTGGTGACTATTTCCTAGAGGGTTGACATGAAAAAGTTTTAAACAAGTGATAACTATAAAAATTATCTCAGTAATAAATTTAAGATAATAAAATGTTATGTGAGCACTCAGTTAAGTCTGAAGACATAGGATTGTGCTCCTCCTTGGGGGAGTGTGAGATGCCAACACTAGCTTGGGCTACTTGATGCCAAGCTACTTTCCCTCTAGCAAGCCCCTATACAGTGACCCATAGAGTGTCTAACCAGGACCTAATCCACTTGCATTGTCTCCTGATCTTGGTTACAGTCCTCTTTACTATCTGGCATGAGTGTTAGCCACGGAAATTTTCTTTATGTATTTTTGTGATTGGATCATTATCTCCATTAGCATAGTGGGAGTGGACCTATGAGTTCCATGTGGTTGGGAGGTATAGCTACCTATACTAGTGTTGGGGACTGATGTATAGAGACTGTGTATTTCTAGTTGAGATTGATGCTTGATATTTCACTTGGTATTTTGGGTTTCTAGATTATGTTTCCTTGTGATTTATGATTTCATTGGAATACATGGATATCATTTTTAGATGATGTTAGCTTTAATTTGATGCATTCCTTTATAATGATGTTATGGCATATGGTTGGTTGATTTGATTCACTATACTAGTTGGAGTACCTGTGCTTGGTTGGATTAGCATGTTAGATCTTCTTGTTCTTATGATGTTAGTTACATTTTTAGTAGTAACTCCCTCATAAGACATCTCTAACTATCTAGGTGGTAGTTTGGGATGTTACGCATAGGGGATGGCTAGGGCATTTGAGGTCTCATGATGCTTTTATGGTTGGGAGGAAATGTGCACAAGTTTTAGCTATCTTGGTGCTTAGATGTTTATGTTTTCCTTCATATGATGTTTGGTTTATGAACCATGTATGTACATTGTGATGTTTCTTTCTACATGTTCCTTCATATGTTATTATGGATTAAATGGATAGTTGTTTTCTACTCCCTATTTTATGGTGTTTTGTATTTCATGCATTTGAGTGTCCAAGACTTGATTATTGTGGATCTAGTACTCCTCGGTGTAGAGGTTCTAGCTCTTTTCCCCCTCTAATTGTTTGTTAGGTTATTTCTTTTTAATCTTGGGTGATACTGGTTCAGCATTGGGTGATATTGGAAGATTATTGGATGTCTTAAGGAGTTCTATCATATGATACTAGAAAGTATCTCACTATAGTAGGAAGAAATATCATATGACACTGGGGAACTATCACCTACCCATACTAAGAATTATCACTTGACCATACTGAGAAGTATCACATGGCTATAGTGAAAAGTATCACCTAGCCATTAGAAATTATTGCTTGATTTCTTGCAAAAACCTACTTGAGAAAATAGTAGGTATCTCTAAGCTTGTCAGTTGAGAGTTGAAGGGTGCTTTGGGTACCCTTTACGGTTGCACTCCTTCCTAGTTTAATAGATTTTATATGGATTTTCCTTATACTTAAGATATATTTTAATATATGTGATGATTCTTTTGAGATAGGTTCCAAACCTTTCGGAGTTAAGATAAAGATTTTAGCAAATTTCAAGGCTTCAAAAATTTAGACTTAGCCAAACTTTAGGGCTTCAAAATTCTAGACTTAGCTAGATTTCAAGACTCAACATTATCTTTCAATATGGTGTCTAGTAGATGAGCAGATGCATCTTTGAGCCCTCATATTTTGCATGATCATTTTTGGTCTCTGCTTATGATTCTTGACTATGATATGATTAGTGGATATGGACTTCTATGTCTATCCATGCTAGGAGCTTTTTCTTTAGGATTGAATGAGAACATCTCCTTGGTATATTTTCATGATTCATGTAGTCTTGGTTTGTGAGTTATAGTTTTGAGCTTGGAGATCTTTGGAAGTGTTTGTAAGATTTTTGTTGGATAGGTGAAAATGTGAGTCTTGTCATGTTTCTTGTTCTCATCACCTTGTCCTTGTGTTTCATTATTGCACTTGGTTACCTAATATTGTTTTAAATTAATTTATCTTAAGAAAAAAATTATTTAGTGCATGTTTTATCCTTGTGTTAGAAGGATCTTTGGGCGAGGCATTAAAAGAACCTCCAAGGAAGATTTCAACTTCTGGTCACAAGCCCACCAAGAAATCTCCTTGTTTCCCAAGCTTCAGCTACTACCCCTTCTCAAAATTTTCTCTTTTGCCACATCCTCTTCTCCAAGTTGGATGAATGATGACCTAAGACTCCACAAGACACCCCTACTTATACCCAACTAAGCCATAAGTCAGCCTAGCCCAATATAAATTAAAATAACCCTTATATTAAATATATTCATATCTCACAAGTTAGCTGTAACAATCATTAAATACCTACAACCTAAATCAAATGCCAAAAGGTCAACTCATAGACAACTCGGGAAACACAAAAACCAAGACATGACCAAGTGTTAGAAACCTACCATCGAGCATCAACATATCCTCAAGATCAACTAAACTCCTTTATTGACCAAGCTAACTCAAGCAACACTACTATCAAGTTCCCAGTGCAAATTGATCCATAGTATATGTTGAGTGCCCCAAGCATTATTGAATGCCTTCAATAACTAAGTCACTTGGTTAACACAACAATCAAAAACTACCTAGTAATGACTGAGTACCATCTCTTCACTAACCAATTCCTCCAATTCCAAAGCCAAACCACACCATCCTACAAGATTGCAAGCCAACCAAGGATTCTCCTACATCAATGGTCCAATTGGAAACCATGATAAAGTGAGCGTGTGGAAGAAAATTGAAGATAGGATTAACCTAGAGAGGTAGAGATATCTATTTTGGGTAGATATTTTAATGTGATTCTTTTCCCCTCCAATAAGTGAGGGGGAAATAGACACCTCTCCTTAACCTCCAAAGAATTTTTTGATTGGGTCAATAAGAATTGTCTATTGGAAATTGAGTGTTATTTGGATTCCTTCTCTTGGAATAATAGGAAGAAAGCTTTTGGTAATATTGAAGAAAAATTAGACATATTCTTTACCCTTGGGGATTTGTCAGCCCACTCTATCTCTTTCATGTTAGAGGATGGACAATTCTTAGGATGTAATCATTTTCTAGTAGAACCTTAAATTATTGAGGATAAAATCCTAGAAACTACCCTTTTCAATTTGAATAGATGCAACTTGAAGATGAGAATTGCCTTAATTTGACAAAGCAATGACATGAGGACATAGAGGTCTCAGGGTCCAAACTTTTCCAAGTGGTCAAAAAATTAAATATTATTAAATGAGAATTGAAAGAATATAATTCATACTTCTTTGGCAACATATTTGACAATAGCTCACTTTGGAAGCAAAAATGGAAACTCTCAACAAAAGAGATTTTGGAACATGGGATGGGAAAGTCCCAATTCTTCAAAGAAAAGAATGTTATGTAGCAATATGAAGATATTCTTGCTAAAGAGGATCTCTTTTGGAGGGAGAAGTCTAGGGAAAATTGGTTGGATGTAGGAGACAAGAAGACAAAGTTCTTTAATAATATCTCTAAACAAAGCCATATGATTAATCACATTACAAACGTCAAAGTTGCTGATGGTTCAGCCAAGGATTCTTTGCAAGAAATCAGCTCAAAAGCTATATCATACTTTGAGAACATCTATAAAAACTTAGAATGATCCAACCTCAAGGCCCAACAATATATTCTAGTTACTTGCCACACTTTTCTTTTTGGACCAAAACAAAAAGATGGTGCACAAGTTTACTAAGCAAGAAGTTGAGGTAGTTATTAACCAAATGAATCTAGACTAATCCCCTAGGTTGGATTCCAACAACCTGTTTTCAAGAGTACTAGGATTTTTTAGGATATGAGATAACTAATACTATGGAAGGATTGATAAATTATTGTAAACTTCTAAAAGAAGTGAATAACACTTTTACTGCTCTCATTCCTAAAAAAGAGAAAGCTGGAACTTTTGACAACTTTAGACCTATAGCTCTTTGTAATACTCCCTATAAGCTTTTCACCAAGACTCTATCTATTGAAGTCATCAATTGATTTTACCTAACCTTATAAGAGAGGGAAAAAATGGTTTTGTTCTAGATTGCACTATTTATGATGGAGTTATCATAGCTCAAGACTCTATCTACTTAGTCCAAAATAACAAGGATCTGAGAATGATGATCAATTTAGACATCAAAAAGGCATTTGATAGAGTAGATTGGAGATTCTTATGTAAGTGTTTGGAAGCCTATGGGTTTCCCAACTAGTGGATTAATTTTTTATTTGAATGTATCTTGATGCCAAAATTATTTATCCTAGTTAATAGTTATCTAGTAGGTTACTTTAGTATCTCTAGAGGATTAAGAATGGGAGACCCAATTTCCCCTTTTCTTTTTATCCTAATGATAGATGTTTGAGGTAGATCTATTTCTAGGGCTAGGTCTTCAGGCCATATTAAGGGAGTATCTATTATTAGTGGTCTAGAATCAACTACGCATTAGCATTTTGTAGATGATACCATGATTTATGGATAGAGTACTAAAGAAGACACCACAACTTCAAATGATTTCTTTAGAAAATACTCGTTGTCCTCTAGTCAAGTGATCACTAGGGAAAAATCAAATATGTTTTTCTTCAACACTCATCCTAGAATGGAAGAAAAAATATGTGACATTTTTACTTTAACAAACACTCTTTTCCATACAAGTATTTGGGGTTACCTTTGAATTCAAGTACTTTAACAACTAAATTATGGGACTTGATCATAGATAAACTTTAGAAAAAAGTGGCAAGATGGAAAGGCAAATATCTCTTAGTAGTAGGAAGAGCAACTTTTGTACAATTGGTTTTATCTGTATGCAAGAAATATGGGCCTCAATCTTCACACACACTTCAACATGATGATCATTATATGCAGAATCATCTTGGAATGAACATTGGGTTGTTCATCTAAAACAATTTGACAAGCTGATCTATTGCCTCCTAACTAGATGGACTATGCTATTGCTCTCAAAATGAGAAGCTAGCAACCAGACCTCTAATATGAAGGATTTGTTTAAGCTAGATGATATGTCAATTAATCTAAATGAGATATGAAAATTGATCTATAAATGAGAGAATCATTTTAATCTAAATGTTTTCATTTTAACACTAAAATGAGATTATTATGCTAGAAAATGTAAAACTATGAATGTATGAGAAAGTGTGTATTTGAACATAAATTATATACTCTCAATTTGCAATGACTGTAATGAGGAATTGAAGGCTTCCTAAATAGCATCCCACAAATCAATCAACTATCAAGATCAAGTAGAATAGACTGTTGAGATTGGAAATGGGATTCAATTAGAGTGGAAACTTCCTTGTGTAGATGGAGTTAACTGATTCTCTTCTGAGTGTGAGAATGAGTTAACTAAATTAATTCCATTTCCAATTCTAGTTCACTCAGAGTTTCCATTTCTGAACTAAATAGAGAATTTGGAGAGTATATTTAATTTAATAAAATAGGATATGACCTCATAAATGCATAATCTTAATTAATTGAATAATTAAATTCAATAAATTAAAATGAGGATATATCTTATTAAATAAAATACATTCAATTCCCTTATATATTAGCTTAAAAGCTAATTTTAATTTAATTAAAGTATGAGAACTTATAATTAAATTAAACTTAATTAATAGGTTTAATGTAGCTAATTTGAGTCAATACTTAGGAATTAAATAAAGAGTGAAATTAATACAAACTAGGGTTTTTTGCATTTGACACTTAGGTCAAGTATTGATTATCAAAATCAAAACTTCCTAGTAAAATAGGACTTAGGATTGATTAAATAGACCATAATTGGTTTAGCATGGCAATGTGCCAATTTTGGGATATTAAATTTGCCCCTCTTTGAATGAATGTGCGGGTAGCATGTTTAATTCAAAGAAATCAGAAGTATGAAGCATAGATCAAGAAATGAGATTGGTTCTAAAATTGATGACATAGAGACCAATTGATAAGATTTTAAAGGTTATCTCTAGAATGAAGCTTAACCTTAGGGGATCTAGATAGAACATCTAGATAACAAGATTGATAAGCTTTTTAAGGTTATCTCTAGAATGGAGCTTAACCTTAGGGAATCTAGATAGAACACCTAGATACCAAAATTAGTAGAACAAAGATTGTCAAACTTCATAGAATTGTTCCTAGAACAAGATTCAATTCTAAGGAGTCGGGGTTAGACTGTCCTGATACCTATCCATTAGAAGGTGACAAGATTAATCACAATTCATAGAATTATCCCTAGAATGAGGCTCAATCCTTAGGATTCAAGGTTAGACTATCCCAATACCTATCCATTGAATAATGATCAAAAGCAAGAGCTTAGAATTATCCCTAGAATGAGGCTTAATTCTCAGCAAGAGTTAGGATTATCTCCAAAGTGAAGCTTAATCCTTAGCAAGAATTTGGAATTATCTCTAGAATGGAGCTTAATCCACAAAAGTCTAGATAGAACACCTAAATACTAGTCCATAAAAGATAAGAAGACCTATCATGAGTCGTAAGATAATCCTCAGAACAAGGCTTGATCCTTAGGAGTTAGGGTTAGACTATCCTAATAATTGTCCATTGAACTTTGACAAGAACTATTATAAGATTGATAAACTAATCAAAAGATGAGATATATGATGTAGATGAAAAATAGAGGGGAACAAGATTCCTCAAGTGGTGAGGAAATAAGATTCAGATTGAGTTGAAGCCAATTTTCAAAGATTCAATGATGCAATCATCCTACCCTCTTGGGAGTGAAATAGAAAGATGACACACCAAAATAGTGATGCAAAGTAGTATATTGAAGAAATTAAAGATGTAGAAGAATGTAGAAGAGATCAAAAAAATAAGAAGAAATTTTGAAGTTAACTTGAAGTGATTTGGAGGTCCAAAAGACCAATTTTGACCAAAGTTGACTAGAGTTGACTTTTTCCAAAAAAAGTTGGAAATTTGAATTAAATATGATTTGAAAATATTCTTAGATTCACAAAGTATTAGAAAGATGAACTACACAATTGTTCGATTGTGTCTGGCTCGAAAATTTAAAGTGTGAATTTGAGTTGTGTAAGTGTGTCAAATTTGAATTCAATCTTGAAAATGAGTTCAGAGTAACCAAATTAGCCAAGGGGGTGATTTTCATGCCAATCAAAGCACTTGGAAAAATTAGGTCAAAACCTATATATGGGCCCAAATGGTCATTTTCAATTCATTTGTGATTTTGTCTTTTGTGAAGAAGAGAGCTCTAAGGAGAAAGATGGCGGTCCTCATGCATATGCATCAATTTGAGTGCTCCAAACAACACAACCAGCTGGTGGACTACAAGCCTCTAGTGAGTCATCAATAATCTCGCTATGTTTTGAATTTTTTTCATGTATTTCAAGTCATTTTTAGCATGTTTTAGGATGTTTTCATTTATGTTGTGTCAGTTTTCACATGAGGATGTCATTCCTCGTGTGAAGCCAATCATCCTTCGCACAAAGAAATACCAAGCCAATACTTCTTCACCTAGTTATGTGGGTTTTCTTGTGCAAAAGATACCCATTTTTCACATGAAAAGCCCTAAACATGGCTAGTTTTTTTATGAATCTTTTGTTGTTTCACATGTAAGAAAGTGTTTTCTTATGTAGAGATGTACAAGATCACATAAGAACATGAATTCTTGCATAGAAATATGATGTAAAATGTAAATTTGAATGTTTGAAAATTGATATTCTCATTGATATCTTGCATTTTCATTCATTGTTTTCACCTTTTGGAGGCTAATCGTTGGCTTGGTGTTTTCATGTGTGTAGTTTATCTTACTTGATGTCAGATTCTAACACATTACTTACCTTATGGAGCTTTTTTGTGATAGTTAGATGATGTGAACATGGCACACATTGATGCTCTAGGTCTATCATATCTTTTTTGGATTCCTACACTGTTGGTGAATTGCAGCCTATTGATAACATTGGTTGTGCATTTCCATTTGGAGATGAATAGCTTCCATCTACCCTAGGTAGAGATGACTACCACCCTTGAGGAAATTTACAGGATACTTCACATACTATTCCACAGGCCATGGGTAGTCTATGACATAGTACCACAGACAAGTATAGAGGCACTAAGGGCCATTTTCTAGGTGGATCTTATCATGGGTAGAGCCATCACATGGGATGAGTTGGTACATACATATAGACCCACACATAAGTTTCCATCAGTATTGGCCATATTTATTAGCTACTTTCTAATGCCTAACAAAGGTTAGCATGGTTTAGAGTATGGACGAGGATAGATGTTATAGTTGATGCTATAGGCACCTAAGTGATATGGATGGGATCAATACATGCTAGCTCATATGTTTCATGAGATGCACGAGATTGTATATCATGAGAAGAGGAACATGGCTTCCAATGTCTATATACTTCAAGTGTGGTCATGGGAGCATTCTCCCATTATAAGACCCATTTTTGCAAATGAGAGAAAACCTATGGAGTTGTATATATGTAGATATTGAGGCCAATTAACCCAAGTAGCTCTAGGGAAGACTGAGCTATGGAGAGGTCAATTAAATGACCTGGTAGAAGTGGTATAGAGAGCATGGAGAGAGACTAAGGAATGGGATGATGCATAGGTAGAGCTAGGTTATATTTTTACATCTTGACCACTGATAGGTCACTCTGTGCAGGTCATCGAGAGATTCCCACTAACACAAGTTTGGCGAAAATATGGTCAGCCATAGGACATATCACAAGAGTACTATTCGTATGCATGACTTGCTAAAAATGTGGATCATGGGTGGTCAATGAGGTTAGACCTAGGTCATTTGATGATTGATGTGCGGACCATAGTGGTGACCCAGTTGGATTACTTTCTAGTCATAGCTGATCTGGGGATGACTTTAGAATGTCAGGCACACTTTGCAAGTCATCCCTTCCTATGATTCACTAATCCAGTGGGGATGGTCATACCCATACAGTTAGTGCACACACCATAGCCACCAGTATAGTAGCCACAATAGGGTAGAGCAAGATAGAGGACCCAACATATTCCAATTCCTCCTTAGTAGATGGGATTAGATCTAGATGCTAGTGGTAGTAGGACAAGTTAGAGGTGTCTTCAAGGTGAGATGGGCTCCCTAGGAGCGATCAGAGGAGATACCCAAAGACCATGTACAGAGGTGGAACATCTAGTTGAGCAGGTAGAGTAGGGGCTCGGTGATAAGGAGATGCAAGATTAGCCTATTGGGCCACAAAGAAATCTTGGCATAGACCTAGGATGCCCTTAGGAGATTGAGGGATTGGGCAAGGATAACACAATGGTAGTTATGAGAGCTTGATATATAGCTTGCAATATGAGATACCAAGATAGCAAAGTGAGATCATGAGATCTATAGCCTATAAGAGCAATTGGAGCGAGAGGCTTGTAGATTAGAGTAGAAGCAAGATGAGATTTAGCTATAGTCAGTGAGGGCAACCTATTATTATGTAGCATATGTTTCAATAATGCCTAATGAGGTAGAGTAGGCACCCTATTTTTCATAGTATGCAAGAGAGTTAGGAGGTGCATGACCTTCAAATAAACTAGATATGCCTCCTTCTCCTCCTCTATTGCTAGTTGGATCAGATCTAGATGTTGGTGGCAATAGTACAAGTAAGAGGCATCCTCAAGGTGAGATGGGCTCCCTAGGAGCGATTATAGGAGACACCCAAAGACTATGTACTAAGGTGGAGTAGCCAGTCGAGTAGGTAGAGTAGGGGCTAGGTGATGAGGAGATGCAAGATTAGTCTACTGAGCCATAGGGAAAAGATATCCTAGCATAGACCTAGGATGCCCTTAGGAGATTGAGGGATCAAGTGAGGATAACACAATGGTAGTTAGGATAGCTTCATATATAGCTTGCGATGTGAGACACTAGGATAGTAGAGTGAGATCATGAGATCCATAGCCTACAAGAGTAGCTAGAGTGAGAGGCTTGTAGATTAGAGTATAAGCAAGATGAGATTTAGCTATAGTAAATGAGGGAAACCTATTATTATGTAGCATATTTTGTAGTAATTCTTGATGAGGTAGAGTAGGTGCCCCATTTTTCATAGTATGCAAGAGAGTCAGGAGGTGTACAACCTCTAGCGAGACCAAATATACCTCCTCCTTCTCTATTGCCAATTGGAGAGGAGGGAGAGGGATAGAGTTAGCTTATTTTGTTTTAATTTTTCTTTTGTTATGTATCGATTGGTGTGCTAGTGCCATTTTGTATTATTTTTGAGATTGATAGCTCTTGAGTAGCATTCAATTTTGCACCAATGTACACTTGACTCCATATATATATGAGATTTTGATTCGAGTATCTTTGCATGTGCCATCTTTCTTTGTTTATAGTTTTTTGTACATGAGATGTTAATGCTATGATTATGAATGTAGTTTTGATATGATGTATGATGTAATGTAGATGAGATGAACCATAATAGTATGTATAGAATGCAAAATCTGAATGAACTAACATCTCAAGTAGTGTCCCATTTTTTTGATAGTGATAGGTATCCCATGAAGATCAAGAGGATGAACCAAAGAACTAAATTCTTGTGTAGTCATGAAGAAAAATGATACTTTGATGAAACCAACAATGCCTCATCACAAAGGGAGCAAGTAAATTAGTGATCAACCATGTACTTATGCAATGTAGCCCTATGCTAGATGCCACCCTAATTCTAGTTACCAAGCTTCAAAAATTATCATCACTGAGCATGTAGCAAAATCCAAATGTCATATAATTCCTACTGACATTGCAATCATGAGAATATGAATAAGACATATGCTCTAGTTTTATCAAAATTAAATGAAGCATTCGACGCACAAGAAGCTAGAATGACCAGAACATTTGTCCATTTTAATGTAGCATTCAAACATAAGCATTAGACCATAAATGCTAGGATGACCAAATTGTTTCTTGTGTGTAGACACACCAAACACATGAGAGATCCTTCTTATGCTAAGTAATTAGTAAGTCTTATATCCGCAATGATGCTTACATCAACAACCTAGGATAGAAGTGTGCTAGGTACACTCACAATGACTTATATGTTCATGTAGCAGGATGAGTATCAGTATTTACTATAGCATAAAGAGTTTACTCCAAAAAAGTAAGGAAAAGAACCAACCTTAATGAAGAGTCCACATAAAATGAGTTGAGGTACACATAGCCATATAATACAAGATAGAGGCTCTTATAGTGGACACCCCTTTTATATGGATGCTTCAGATCATTGGAACTAAACCAACAAATAGAAATCAAAGAAAAGATTGTGCCCCAGTCCTCACTTCTCTAGTCAAAAGTAACATCATTGAGTCACTCAAAAGGACATGATAAAGAAAAAGTTAAAACAAACAAAGAAAATCTCAACATCTTCCAAACATATTCATCATTTTGAGTTCTTTTTTAATGTTATAAGATTGATGTCAAGTGTCAATGTTCAAAACATATATGAAAGAAATCTCTTAAGTAGGGTGATGACAGTAGACACACGTAGTTAGAAAAATTAGTGACTAAATTCAAAGAGGAATCTTCAATAAGAAGAACCTTAGTAGGAAATTGAGTGACAATAGATAAACACAGTTAGGATAAGTAGTGACTGATGCGAGAGAGATCTTCCATGAAAGGAACCTCAAAAGTGACACGAGTGACAATAGGTAGATGCAGTTAGAACAATTGGTGACTATCATGAAAGAGATCTTTTGTGAGAGGAATCTCAACAAGCAACAATAGGTAGATGTAATTAGAACAATTGGTGACTGGCATGAAAAAGATCTTTCATGAGAGGAATCTCAATATTGACACAAGGGATAGTAGCTAGATGTAGTTAGAACAATTAGTGACTATCATGAAAGAGATCTTCCATGAGAGGAATCTCAATATTGACACAAGTGATAGTAGGTAGATGTAGTTTGAACAACTAGTGACTATCATGAAAGAGATCTTCCATGAGAGGAATCTCAATAGTGAGACAAGCAAATTGTAGATGCAATTAGAACAATTGGTGACTATCATGAAAGAGATCTTCCATGAGAAGAATCCCAATAGTGACACAAGAAATAGTAGGAAGATGCTATTAGAACAACTGGTGACTAATGTAAAAGAGACTCCTATGACACTGTAGGGTTTTGCCCCTAAGTTATGACAAGATTTAATCCATGGATGCATGAGAAAAAGAAGCAAACTAAAGTAGGAAAAAAACTATACAAGAGCAAGAAGATGTGCTGCAAGATATGGCATTTGAAATAGGAGGTGCCTATTTACTGGGTTTTTTACCTTCTTGACAGAGATTTGTTTTTGCTACCATGATGCCTATTCACCATGTTTTCATTAGTGAAACTTTCTTTGTTTTTCAAATTTTTTTGTATTTTTTCTCTTTTTTTTTATTTTTTTGGTATCACCAGGGTGCCAATTGCTAGGTTTTCACCAAGATAATGATTTTTTTTTGGACTTTTATGTATATGCAAAGACTTTTTGTAATCAAATCAGCTGTAGAATTGCTTCAGATGGAGAGAGTTGATGGGTTCCTTTAGTGCTTCTCCCTCAACTATTGAAAGTTGGTAAGCACCAGATCCAAACACTACAACAACTATGTATGGACCAAGCTAATTGGGTTTGAAATTCCATTTTTATACCCTTAGTTGCTAATTCTTAAGGTTTTCTCTCAGAACAAGATCACCCACTTAGAAATTGCATGGCTTAACTTTATTAGTATAGCTTCTAGACATACACTATTGATAAGCTCAAAGATGATTACATGCCACTTGCCGACATTCATCTAACAATTCTAGCTCTTGAAGCCTAGATATTTTGTAGTCATCATCATCAATGAGGCCCTTCATGGAGATTCTCAATGTAGGAATCTCAACCTTAATTTGAAGCACAACATTCACTCCATATACCAAAGAAAAGGGTGTTGTACCTATTGGAGTTCTGATACTTATTCTGTAAGTTCGTAAAGTTGGATTAATCTAAAGGTGCCAGCCCCTTGTAGATTTTTTAACTATGTGATGCAAGATCTTAAGGATTGCATTGTTGGATGCTTCTGCTTGACCATTACCCTAGGGTTAATAAATAGAAGAGCAATGTTCTGTGATTCTAAACTTTTTTCACAACTCCTTAATATCCTTGTTTTTAAATTGTCCTCCATTGTCAGTAATGAGGAAGGAAGGTACGCAATACCTACATATGATGTAATTCATAATGAAAAAAGCTATAATTTTTCCTTTCTATATAGAGAGGGACTGTGTCTGCCCACTTAGTGAAGTATTTTGTAGCTGTAGTAATAAACTTGTGTCCATTTAAAAAGGATGGATGAATCTGACCCACAAGATAAAAGGTCCATTGTTGGAATGGCCACAATGTGATAGATGAAATTAGCTCCTTGTTGACAACTAGCTAATGAAGTTATGTAATTGTTGTCATTTATGGCAACACATGATGTACATGCTTATAGGAAACCTTAGAAATAAAGATACTTAGCGTTTGGTAATCAAAAAATTGTCTGAGTATGAAATTTGGTATACAACAGTAATTTGTTTTGTTTATAACTTGTTGCTAACATCATACTATGACTAGTGAAGTGAGATGAAGATAATATACATGTTTATGATGATGTGTATAACCTCAAAAGTTAGTATGGACTATACAAAATAGAGATATTCATGTTTTAATGAAACAAGATAGTGGAATTCAAGGAAAGGATTATTTTGTTAACAAATTAATTACTTGTCCAATCAGTGCCGACATCCTAGATGTTTACTCTAAGTTGGAAATGTATATTGTAGTCTTACCCAACCTAGAAGTAATTTGTGTAAAGGCATGGTATTTATACAAAGGACATCTTGCAATGAGAGGTGGTGACCATATGTGCTAATTGTGATGTTGAGAAATTGTATGCAAAGTTTTGTAAAAGCAATTTATGTGAAGTTTTATGATAGATATTTTGTGATCCAAGATCAATCTAAAGATTAGAGATCAATCGAGGAAGAATTTACAACACCTATATTCCAGAAGTTTGATTACTTGTTTGGCTAGTGAGGTCTTCTTGTAATTGGAAGTGCATGTTTGGGCAATGGGCTCATCTTGTATCTATTGTACTACAATTCCTAACAAGGATTCAAAGTCTCCTAACAGGGACTCCTTAAATTGAATTTTCTCATTGACTCCTAATAGGGTCCATCGTATAACAAGGAACTTATATATTAGTATATTATCTAGTGGGTATCACCCCCACTGAGGTTTTCCCTAGTTAACAAAATATGGTGTTATGAGTTATTGTTGTGCTTGGCTATTATTATTGTTCATCATTACTTTATTAATTTTTTATGTATGGTTTAAAGTAAGAAATAATATCTAGTTGGTGACTAAAGTTTTTACATTACTAATTCACCGCCCCCCACCCCTCTCAATAATCCCTTATTCTAACAATTGGTATCAAAGCACAGTTACTTTGAAGAGGCTTAATATATTGTGTAAGATCCCTATGGATATGGAATAGTTGATGAAGAACCTTGAAGAGACACATCAAAAAATTGATCTTCTTACTAAAGAAAGAGATAAGCTAAAGGATAGATATGAAGTCTCCAAAGTATACATTGGACAATTGAAGGAAGAGATTGAACATCTCAAATCAAAGCCTAAATCTACTAAATCTAGAACTAGTAATGATGGCTATTCAAAGCTAAAATAGAGTACAAGATCTTGAAGCATGAATTTAAGATTATGAATCTAAAGTTGACTTTAATAAATGATCCTAAAAAAGTTGAATTTGATTTAAAGTCTGAGATTGCAGATCTGAGAGCAAGTCTGGCAAAGAATACATCTGAATTTGAAACATTGAAAGAAGATCATGAAGAACTTCATAAGTACAATACTATTGTGAAAGGTGAATTAACTTAGTGCAAGAAACATCTTGAGAAGCTTTATTCTAGTAGAGAAAAGCTTGATGATTAAATGTCAATATAGAGACCTATCTATGATGAGATTGGTCTTGGTTATCTAATTAACATGTCTAAAAATAAACCTGAGATTAGATCCAATCCAAAAGAAAAAGACAAAATTAATGATAAGATTGAATCTAGTCAATCTCCTGATAAACGTATAGAATTTTGACAAGAAAAGAAAGTTGAAATTTTGGATGAACCAAAGCAAGCAAATCTCCTAAGAAAATAAGGTATGAATTTAGAGGTATGTGCTTTTCATGTAATGAAATAGGTCATATGAAAAGAGATTGTACAAAAAAGTCATTTAATCATTTTAAGGACTTTTATTGTCATAATTGTCATGGTATGGGTCATAAAGCAATTAATTGTAGGAAACCTAAGTATGATAATAATAGAAGTAATAGTAGAATGTCTAGAAATACTAACCTTGCAGATAGAAGAAGATCTAATGAAAGGACATCAAAAGAAGGAAGACCTTATGAAGATAGAAGACAGATCATGTGTTATAAGTGTAACAAATTTGGACACATTGCTTGGAATTTTCATGCACTTAATGATCAACAAAATCCTAGAAGCAGAGCACCAGTATGTCAATTATGCAACAACTTTGGATATACAACAAAGTATCACAGAATGGATAGAAACTTTGGAGATAGAAGGAACAATGGAAGAAACTTTAGGAATAGAAGGAATGATGAGAAGGACATTGGAAATGATAGAAGGAACCATGAAAGAAACATTGAAACTAACAAAGACAAGGAGGAACAAAGAAAGGTAGTCAGTGAACTTTGAAAAGAACTTAATGAGGTAGTTGTAAAAGGAGTAGATATCTCAAAAGAAAAGGTAGATGATGATGAAATAGGAAGATCAAATTCAATTTTTGAGTTTGATTTAACTAAGTTGAATTAATCTTGTTCACAACATTAGAATTTGAGAACCTCATTCTAAGATCAAAATAGAGGTAGCAAAGTTGGGAAAAGGTGTATCCAGTTAAGTTTAGATGGTACCTAAGCTTTCTTGTAATTTGGAGCTTGTCTAAATAGGTTATGAAGGAATTAAGAGCTAAATGGAGCACATAATTAATTCTCACTTCATTGCAAATACATTCAAAGAGAAGAGCACTTAGAAGCAACTTGTTAAGGTGATTTCAAAGCAAACCCTATTTTTAGAAAAGAAATTTTATCAAATTTCCTCAAATTTATTGGGTAAAAGTTCATATTTGATAGAAGCATGGATATGTCAGTAGTGGATAATGTTGAGAATGAAAATAGACCTAAGTTGAAGGTTGTTTCCATGAAACCCGTAGAAAGAAACCCTAAGTCAACATTATCCATTACTTCAAACAATGTAGTATATTTGGAAGATGCAGTAAGCTATTTGAATAGCAAATTTGAATCTATTGGGAGTGAATACATGAACAAGAATATGGAATTAGTTTTCAATGGTGACATGTCTATGAAGCCTAGATTTGAACACTTAAAGGAATTAGACCTATTCAAATATCATTCCTACCATGAATTGGACATAGATGAATGGATTCAAATCATATTAAGTAGGATACATGATGGAAAACTATGGATGCAAGATAGTGTAATTGATATTTCTACCAACCTTATTCATGAGGTAACTGGTGTTAGTAAACAAGGTAGTGTACTTATAAGTGAGAAAATGGTCAAGAATAAAGTTGAAAGTTATACCAAACTAGTGTATAATGGAAAGGCTATGGTGATCAACACCATTAAGCAAGATTCTGTAAGATTCTTGAGTAGAATCATTTCCTACTTAGTATGTACAAGCTCAAAGATTGATGAATTATCAGCCAAATTCATCTATGTAGTGTATAAGATATGTGTAGAGAAGGAACAAGTAAACCTTAGTGAAATTTTGAGAATACAATTACTTGAGTACCTAGAAAAGATCAAGATGACTAAGAATAGTATGTTTAGATTTCAATCACTAATCAATCACATATTCTTTCATGTTCTCAAAATATTTCCATATTTATCAGTCATAGATATAATGAGTAGTGATAGATGTACAATGGAGAAGATCACAAAAGTATGTAAAAGACATCCTGCAGACAAGATATTGGATAGTGGAAACCTAATAATGAAGACATTTCAAATGAAATGAGATAGATATTTAGAATTCTCCTATAATTGTAGATAGATTTGAAGAAGACATTTACATTATGGTTGATAGAGGTTATACTTTTATTAAAGCAGTAGAACCTTGGGAAACATTTCTTGATCCTTTGGGTTATGAATTGAATGATGATATAGCAACTAGTTATATTGATATATTGTTGAAATTAGAGAAGGATAAAGAAAAATACAGATTTGGAACCTATGATGAGATTACCTAGTTAACTCATTAGACATCCTTGGAGAAGGCATCACACAAGAAGATAGAATCAATCATGAAGAAAGTGTTATCAGAGTTTATTATGACTAAGAGTGAGTTTGAGGTAGTCAGGCAAACTGTGAAATAAGGAATACTAAATGTGCAACCTTTGTCAGTATTTTTTATAGAGACATCTCTAGAACATAGCATTCCATATGCAATAGTGTTAGATGTGCAACCTAGTTAGCCAAGGAGAAAATTTGAGAGATTTGTGGAAGCAGTGACCACAAAGAGAAAAAGGGTCAAGCAACAGGCCATTGGACCAGGCAAGAGGCAAAAGATATTGTTGACAATTGTCAAATCTAGCAATGAAGAAGAAGAAGAATAAGAATTTAAGCAAGTAGAGAAGGTGAAAATGTCAAAGCAATCAACGGGAAAAGCTTGACAACCCTAGAAGTCAAAGATAGAAAAGATTAACTCAGTTATTGCTATTGAAGGTAAGTTTGTTCGAATGAACAAATTTTATGATTTGTATAACAATTTGGAGAAAGATTAGATTGATATCTCTACTATGAGATACATTGTAACCATAATATGAAATTGAAAGATACTGAGGGCATAGTAAACCAGAAATTCTATGATAGACTTATTGAGAAGAAGGCACCAACAAGAGAAGAAGATTTAGAACTTTGGAAGTCTATGCTAAGAACTATTTGCAAGACTAGTGATGAAGAAGAGATTAAGATATTGTTGAATAATCTTGCACCTTACTTGAGAAATAAAGTAGGACCATTTCTATTTATGGTGGGTGAGAAAGATAAATAAAGAAGTGAGACTGTATTAGCAATAAACCAAATGTTGACAAAATCTAAGACATGTCCATCAACACCTAGAACATTGGAAGTGTTAGTGAGTAGTGACATTATGCAGAAAGATTAGACCAATGTTACCATTAACATTGATGATACTAATCCATTTGAAGGTTTCAAACTTAATATCGAGGACATTGAAGACAAACTGAGACAAATTGAAGAAGAAAAGAGGTTACTTGAAGATGAAAAGGAGAAAGTGGAAGAGGCCAAGTAGAAATTGCTTGAGGAAGAGAAGAAAGAAGAATAAAAGAAGTAGCCTTGAAGCAAAGGGATGATGAAACTAAACCTTCTAGTTCATCTACTCTACTTTCAGTTTCCATCCTTATCAAATCTTATTCAAAAGAATAGAACAGTAAAGAGCTTGCAAAAGACCTTAATGGCAGTTACTAATAGGCTACACAGTACTATGGTAGTACGACACATAGAATTAGATCCAAAAAAAAGGGCATAGTCAGTGTTAAAGTCATTTGATGAAGAATTTACTAACTTGTTGAATGTTGTAGAAGCAAAGGCACAAATTTCACATGATTCTTACTTGTTTAGCACCATCTGTCAAAACATTAAGAATGATTTGGTTAGTCTTTATAATTGTATCAAGGAACTTCAGAAATATCAACAAGATGAGAAGGTATTTTACATTAACTTTAATTTATCATATAAATTGGATAATGAAAATGATAGTCAAATTGGAGGTAAGATGAGTGAGCTAAAAGCTCTATCCAGTCAGATACAACATCCATCTTGTAAAGTTGATGATTTTGAAGGACAAGTGGCTAGTATGCAAAATGATATTAGGAAACTAAAAATTTGGAAGGAAATTTTTTTGAAGAGGATATCAGATTTAAAAGAGTCTATTACTCTAAAAATATCTTTTGTTGAGAAACATTTGGAGGAATGTGTCAAGGCCAAGGACACCGATTCTAACTTTTTGTATTCAGACCAAAATGTAGTTGAGATTGCATCATATGCTTTATGTGCAATTCTCACCTCTACTAATTTAGCCAAGGAGACATGGACAAAGGGTATGGATAATCTCAAGGCAAACATTGATGATTGCATGAAGATTCTACCAGCTTAAGGTAGAAGGACAACATTTTTGACAAGCAGATGGAAAATTTTGGATAGATTTTAACATTTTGACATTTGTCATTGATGTCAAAGGGGTAGAAGTACACATGAAAATTTTTAAGATTATTAAGGAGATAAGTATATTTAAGGGGAGAGATACAATAGGTAGAAAGGATTGTAAATTATATTGTAAGCAGGAGCATATGTAAAGATGGACAAATTGTAGTAGATGTAGTGTGAATGTATTTGTTAAAGTTTTGTTACTTAGCCAATTTTCCCTATTTTGTTGCCATCAATATCAAAGGGGAAGATTATTGATGATTGGCTAATAGGAGTATATAATTGTTGTCATTTATGACAACCAATGATGAGCATGCTTAAAGGAAACCTCAAAAATAAAGATACTTAGTGTTTGGTAATTAGAAAATTGACTAAGTATGGAATTTGGTATAAAGTAGTGTATTGTTTTGTTTATAATTTGTTGCTGACATCATATTATAACTAGTGAAGTTAGATGGAGATAGCATACATGTTGATGATGATGTGTATAACCTTGGAAGTTAGTATGGATTGTACAAAATAGAGATATTTGTGTTTTAATGAAATACGATAGTGGAATTAAAGGAAAGGATTATTTTGTTTACAAAATAATTACCTGTCCAATTAGGGTTGACATCCTAGATTTTTACTATAAGCTGGAAAAGTATATTGTGGTCTTAGCTGACCTAGAAACAATTTTTGTAAATGCATGGTATTTATGCAAAGGACAACATGCGATGAGAGGTGATGACCATATACGCTAATTGTGATGTTGAGCAAGTGTATGCGAACTTTTGTAAAAGTGATGTATACAAAGTTTTGTGAAATCTATTTTGTGATGCAAGATCGATCTAAATATTAGAGATAAATCGAGGAAGAAGTTATAGTACCTATACTCTAGAAGTCTAATTACTTGTTTGGGTAGTGAGCTCTTCTTTTAATTAGAAGTGCATGTTTGGGCAGTGGGCTTATCTTGCATCTACTATACTACAACTCCTAATAGGGTTGGAATCTCCTAATAGGAATTCAAAGTCTCCTAATAGGGACTCCTTATACTAAATTTTCTCATTGACTCCTAACAAGTTCCATCCTCTAACAAGGAACTTATATATGAATATATTATCTAGTGTGTATCATCCCCACCGGGGTTTTCCCTTAGCCAGGGTTTCCTTAGTTAACAATATATGGTGTTATGAGTTATATTTGTGCATGGTTACTATTATTGTTCAACATTACTTTATTACTTTATAATGTATGGTTTAAAGTAAGAAATAATATCCAGTTGGAAACTAAAGTTTGTAGATTACTGATTTAGCCCCCCCTCTTAGTAATTCCTATTTCCAACACTCCCTGGCTAGAGCATGAATTAGATTTCCATGGAGCTAGAATTTTTTGTAGGACTTGGTGTATTTAATTACCCCTTGCTCCATATTGAACCAATAGTAACTAGCCTAATAATTTTATGAACTAGTGTCAAGCCATTGGGATGAGATCTTCAAATGCCCTTGTGTACATCAATTAATGCACATTTGGACTCATCGAGTTCTAAAAACATTAGGAGTATTTCATTGAGACATCTTCTAAACAAGTAATTAGCAATAATAACATACTGTGAAGCATTGTAGATAAGGTGATTTTTTTCATTCTGGGTTAGATTTTCTGGGATGGTCTGGCCACATAGATAAGAGTATATATAGTGGTAGTGGGATGAGTGGTGTCCTACAATAGAATAGATCATTTGAGATATAGGGGAATTATAGGTAGGGTAGAGTAACATGTCCACGAGGAACTCATGTCGAATATCATTCTCTATCATCTATAAGATGGAAGCAATAGTAGCCATTGCATTAGCTACTTTGTTGTCTACCTAAGGAATTTGTTGAAAAGTGATATGAGCAAGTATTTATTTAGGTCATCCACCATGCATTTATAAGGTATCATTTTCTCATCCTTCATCTAATATACATCATTGACCTAGTTTATTATGAGCTTTGAATCACCAAAGATGTTTAATTCATCTACTCTCCATTCAATTGCAATCTTAATACCATTAATTAGGGCTTCATATTCTGCAATGTTGTTTGTACAAGGAAACAAAATCTTGTATGCCTTAATTAGTGAATACCTCTATGGTGTTATGAATAAGAGCCCAGCACCAGATCCTTATTGTGTGATAGAACCATCAAAGAACATCACCCATGTTTGGTGTGTGAGCATTAGAATTGATTTATCAGGGAAGTCAATATTTAGCAGAAGAAGACTTTGCATAGGTGCTTTTACTAATTGATTAGTGATCACTTGTCCTTTGATAGACTTTCTTTTAACATATTGAATGTTAACCTCAATTAAGATCATGACCCACTTAGCTAACCTTCCTATTAGAGTTTCCTTTCTAGGTAAGCACTTTAGTGGACCAATTTTAACAACCAGTCATGTAGTATGAGTGAGCATGTAGTGCCACAAATTTTGGGAAGCAAAGACAACTACCAAGCAAGCCTTCTCAATAATTCTAGAAATCAATGTATGGCTCAGATAGTAAATATATCTTTCCTTGTTATCCTTGTCTTCTTCAGCTAGCAAGATACCAAGATATGACTTTTTCGCTGATATGTACAAGATAAGATTCTTCCTATAGATAGGGAGTATCAAGATCAATGGATTAGCAAGGTATTAATTTATTTGTGTTAGACTCTAATTGCAATCTTGGCTTTAGTTATATTTGTCACCTTTATGCAAAGCCTTGGTAAAAGGTTGTGACCTATACACTAGTTGTGAGATGAATCTACAAATGGATTGAAGTCTTCCTTGTAAGCCCCTCATTTGACTAATATTATGGGGTGGAGGCATGTCCATGATTGCTTGAACTTTCTCTAGATCAACCTTGATTCCTTTTGTAGAGATAATGTAACCAAGTAATTTCCCAGATGTTACACCAAATGCACATTTCTTAGGGTTAAGTCTTAGAGTGAATTTTTCCATACAATCTAGGATGGGTCTCAAATATTGAAAGTGTGTTGTGTTTTATGCTTTTAACCAAGGTATCATTGACATAGTCCTCTATAGTCTTATGCAGAATATCATGGAAAATTGTAGTAACTACCCTTTGTTACATGACACCAGCATTTTTAAGACCAAATAGCATCACATTCTGATAGAAGGTTCCCCATGCACAAGTGAAAGCAATCTTTTCCTATTCTTCTAGTGCAATTCTAATCTAATTATAACTAGAAAATCCATCCATGAGTGAGTAGATTTTATATCCTACTATCATATCCACTATCATATTAATGTTGGTGAGTGGAAAATTATCCTTTGGACATGCTAAGTTCAGATCTTGGAAATTTGTACAGACTTTGATAGATTTTTAATGCTTGGAGACTAGAACAATGTTTGATATCCATTCAGTGTAATTAATAGCATGGATGAAACCAACTTTTAGTAGCTTTTCCAATTCCACTTTTACAAGTAATGCAACATGAGGATGCATTTTTCTAAGTTTTTATTTGGTTGGTTTAACCCTTGGTGCAATAGATAGATAGTGAATTATGAGGTTAGGATCCAAGCTTGACATGTTTGAGTATGTCCATGTAAAATTTATCTTTTTCTCTTGGAAGAAGTCAATGAATTCCTCTTTTTCTTCTAGAGATAATGACTATGCAAGATGTATCATGTGAGGATGTTCCTTTGTTCCTAAATTGATTAACTATGTTGGCTCTATTAATACTGATGATCTTTCCTAAAAATGACTAGGAAGTGCATTAAATATCTCATCTGTAGGCACCTCAGAGAGATTTTCACCTTTGGATACATCTTTTATTTTTACTAGTTTAGGTTTTGATACTGCCACAATGTGGTTTTCACCATCAGATCTTTTTTTTTTTTTTTGATTGTATGAATGATATATTTGATGTCAATTTTAGTCATGTTGATGCTTTGTTTACTGGTGGAAGACATCACAAGTTTGTTAGTGTTTAAGTAGTAGGAAAGAAGTTAGTCATTTTGGAATGTAGGGACTTCACTATATATATTAGCATTCCATTCTATGAGCTCGGGATAGGTGAGTGAGAGAGATGTGGTGGGTTCAATTGTGTTCACATTATAATCATCAAATGCTTGGACAAGCAATTCAAAACCTAGAGAGGCTTTGAGTGCTAACATCATTGATCAAAGACTTGATGACACTAGTTAGATGAGACTCATCCAAACTAACCCTAGATGGTTCACCTACTTCAAGCTAATTTTCATAGACATGAACTTGATCTATATCTTTGTCTATAGTTTCATCTGAGAGAGAGTTGAATTCATACTCTCGAGAATCTATGCTACATGGGAATGGACTATAGAATTCCCCTATAGTGATAGGGATAAATTCTCTTTCATCATCTAGATTTTTACAAAGTTTCTCAATGACTAAAGCATGACTAGACTCTCTTTGTTCTTGTTGAATATGGGGAGAATCAGAAATATTCTCAGAAGAATCATTATCAGTATCCATAGTGCTGACGCATGGTACAAAGTCATCTAGTTCTACAAAAAATTAAGTGAGGTCATTAGGAATTAGATAAGGATAAGGATCCTCATCATTAATGTCATCCTCGTGGTTAGATGAACTTTCAAGTTCTGGTATAAACTTGTTAATCCCTAGATGGAAGGGAATCTTCTTGAAGCCTAGGCTAGATGTATCTCAATACCTTCTAGCTATTGCTTTGACAAGATCAACTAGACCATTTTTGTTTCATCCAATCAGACCATTCCCCTTGCAGCCAAAGTGTTTCATGAGTTTGAGACTTGGACCATACTTTTCAGGAGTAATTTTGTGAGACTTTTCTATGAGATCAACCGGAGTTTCCTCTTTGTATATCCATGCAACAATGGCTCTATTTTCATCCTCCTTCTTGAGAGGTATGGTAGCTTTAATAAAGGTACCATTATATTTAATTTGAGGTGTCAACACAAAAGGTTTCTTTATTTTAGATGGTCTCCCATAATAATAGGGAGATTTAGGAAGAGATGTCAAAGATAGAATTGGTTCTATGTGATATTTACCCATTCTAGTTTCTTTTAGCTTGATTGACTACTCAATTTTTTTCATCCTATTATCATGATGGTTTGTAGAATCCCTATTTGTGGGTACAAAGCTTTCAGTAGATTTCAGCATGTTACTAGTATAGCTAGTATTTGCAGGTATGGTGACTTCAAGTCCATGAAATGGAAACTTTACGCATTGATGGTAAGTTGAGGGTACAACTTACATTTCATGTATCCATGGTCTCCCTAGTAGGATGTTGTATGCTAATGGGATATCAAGGACTTGACAAGTGACATCCCTTTCTACTTTCCCAAAGTTTTACACTCAACCTTTTTATATGCCTTGATAGTTATCTTGCAATGAGGGTTAATGGACTCTTTATAATAGCCCAATTATCTGAACAGAGTGGTAGAGACAATGTTTAAACTAGCTCCATTATCAATGAGCACATGGAAAACATGTTTCTAGTGTATAATGACTTCAATGTGTAGTGGTTGGTTATGTGGATGAATTGATGAATTTTTGTCCTCCTCAAAGAAGGACATATAGTAAGGTGAGGTTAGATGACCTACCATAGATTAGAACCTATCAAGATTAAGATCTTAAGGTACATTTTCCTCAGTGAGGGATTTGACAAGAATTTGCCTATGAGTAGGTGAGATTTTTAGAAATTCAAAGATCATGATTTGAGCATTTGTCCATTGTAATTGATCTAGGATACTATAACTGGTAGCCAAAAATGATGTTGTAACTTTTTTTGCTTTGCTAGATGGACTAGCAAGAGATTTGTCTTTGTGTTGTTTTAGATTAGAAGTAGAAGGCACAAGGCCTTTGAGTACTAACTTGGCATGAGAATGCGTAACAATATTGGCACAAGATTGCATTGGTTCATTATCAGATGTATTGGATGTAGGGCCCCTAAAGTCAAATGGTGTCTTAGTTTTGGTGTTATCTTGTTTTCCCTTAATGGTAATAATGTCACAATACTAAAAATCCATAGGTTCAACTATGTTGATTACATCATCATCATTAGAGTATGTATAGTTGACCTTGTTATGAGATTTTTGTTTTGAGTTTTCTCCTTTTTCATAAGATGGCAATGTTTTCTTGAAAGCCTTGTGATTCAAGTTCTTATTATGTTCATCCACCATAATGTCACCATCGTCAATTAAATCTTGAACTTTGTGACACAGGTAAATGCAATTTCTATTTTTGTGACCTTTATTTTGGTGGTATTCATAAAATGTGGTTTCATTCCACCATGGAGGGCATGGTTGTGGATCCTAAGGATGAGAGTTATCCAATGGAGAAATGAGCTTGTTTTGTAGAAATGTCTATAGACCACATCCAAAGGTTCACCAAGAGGTGTATATTCTTGCTTTTTGCATGTAACCCAAGAGGAATTCTTTGGTTTGTTTGCAAATGTCTTATTGTTAGTAGGAGGTTTGTCAACATTTTTAGATGCTTTGAGATTGACTGTAAGATTGAAAGCTACCTTAGTAGGTTTAGGAGTAATTTTGTCAACAACTCCATATGCACAACCTCTTGATTCTTCTTCAAATACCGGGTCTTATCTTTGCTAGAAGTTGATCCTTGTTTAGTGTCCTTCTAAAGGGTTAGTTCACCCTTTTCGACCATGAATTCTTCTACCTAAATGGCTTGTGTGACCATGTCTTCAAAGGTGCATGGACCTTGAAGTTGAACTTTATATGCAAAGTCAAGTAAAAAATTACCTCTAAAGATGTCAAGTTTTTCCATTTTGGGGATCTTTCATGAAAATTTGGTGTAAATTTGTCTCCATCTCTAAAGGAATTTGAGGAAAGGTTCCCCAACTTTCTATTTAAGGTTACACAAGTATCGTATGTTAACTGGATGTTGTATGTTGCAGGAGTACTATTGAAAAAATTGGTTAGGAATCCCATTGAATGTTTTGATACTAGTAGGCAATCGTGAAAACCATTCCATGGCTTCACCACCTAGACTTTGTGGAAATAAACACATGAGATATGTCGCATTATGCATAAATTCCATAGATAAGGCACCAAATTCCTACAAATAATCTTGGGGATTGGAATTTCTAAAGTATTTATTGTAGTTAGGTAACTCAACTCCTCTTGGAAAAGGAGGCATGTCTATACTCTTGTCAAAAGGAAATGGACAAAGAGTGTCTAAGGTGTATGTTTTTGTAGATTTGTCCTTATCATGCATCATTTGGGCTAACTATTCTTGCATGATCTTTAGTTATTTTGAAACTTAGAAATTTTAGTTTCCTCTTCAGGTGTAATGATTTTTTTGACATTAAAAAATTGGTTAGGAATCCCATTGAATGTTTTGATACTAGTAGGCAATCGTGAAAACCATTCCATGGCTTCACCACCTAGACTTTGTGGAAATAAACACATGAGATATGTCACATTATGCATAAATTCCATAGATAAGGCACCAAATTCCTACAAATAATCTTGGGGATTGGAATTTCTAAAGTATTTATTGTAGTTAGGTAACTCAACTCCTCTTGGAAAAGGAGGCATGTCTATACTCTTGTCAAAAGGAAATGGACAAAGAGTGTCTAAGGTGTATGTTTTTGTAGATTTGTCCTTATCATGCATCATTTGGGCTAACTATTCTTGCATGATCTTTAGTTATTTTGCAACTTAGAAATTTTAGTTTCCTCTTCAGGTGTAATGATTTTTTTGACATTAAAATGATGAGGTAGCTTGGCTCCCTCTTTAGAATATTTGAGAAAGTATTTCTCTTTATCTTTGTTAAGAAAGATTTCCATGACTTTTTGGAAGTGTTTATCCTTATGAAATCTTTTTACATCTTCAAGAAGTATCTCTCTATTTTCCTCATTCTCATTTAGTAAAAGGTTCCTTATGTCTTTCATCCCTGTGGTGATTTTGTTCATCATTATATTCTTTATTTTCTGGGTCTTGATTAGTCATTTTAGGAATGTGATAAGTTTTAGTGTATGTTGGTTGAAAAGGTTGTCTGAATAAGAATTTAGTTGTGTTGTTTGGAGACATATGACCTTTTCTAGTTTCAAGTAGCTCTTGATACAAGGGATTCCTAGTTTGTTGTAAGTTTATGAAAAATGTTCTCTAAATATCATGAGATCTAATAGGTGAAGGAGATCATGAAGACTCCTCACGAGATGTACTAGATATAGACTATGTATAAGCTAAGAAGTGGACTCTACCATGATTATCCCTAAGCTCTACCTCATCTAAGTCTATGGGCATAAAATGTGTTTCCACTCCTTGCTTCCACAATCATAGACAGTGACAAGGAGCAAAAGCCTACATGAGGACCACACTATAATGTAGCCTAAAAAAGTGAGATAAGGGTATTTTATACTTTGATACAATTCATCTAAGTAATGCCTAGAACAACCAAGGATTGTGACTATCAAGATTCAAAGTATGAAAAACATGAGAGGATAGAGTAAGATAGCTAAGTGAGGAGACTAGTTCACGTGTAGATCACAAGTTGTTGACTAAGTAAGAAGTCACTGTTTGTGATGGAGGAGAGCTTGGATTTTAGTGGAGTTATTATTTTCATGGTTAAGGATGTTTTGGAGATACATTAGAGACCTTTCCTCATGATTTCATAGAGATTGGATGGATTGAGTTGAAGTTTGAGTCATTTAACCTTGCTACTGGAGATGTGTTTAATGGATTCTAGGTGCCTATCTCAGGCTATGTAACTAATTTTTTGCAATGATTTAGAGCATGAAATGTTCAAGGATTAAAAAGGGCCTAGATTACTATCCTTAGTTAAGGTTTCAAGTCTTAATTCATTATAAATTGGGAGATATCGCAATTCTTTCAGAATATCAATTTTTGGTAGTTTGCATAATGCATTTCTACGTGAGAATTTTGAGATGAATCCAAAGATATCCTTAATGAATCAGCCTTAGAAAGATTAAGGGTTTAAAAAGGACCTACATTAATATACTTGGTTTGGAGCAAAAATTCTAATTCAATTGGAGCTAGGAGATATTACAATTTTGTTTTGGCATCAATTTTTGGACATTTAATTGTTGGTGGAGGCTGAGTTGTGGCTCTTCAACTGTTTAATTTTAGTTTTTATCATTTTGGGGTAACTTGTGGCTTAGATTGGTATAAGTAGGGAATCTTGGGTAGAATCTTAATCAGATAATTTTTTGGTAAAGGAGTCTTAGGTGGAGCAGCTTGCAGGTAAAAGTTTGTATTTGAGTTTAGAGATTTGTTCTTCTTTGAAATATGTATTCTTCTTTGTAATGGCCAAAACTTGGAAGGCCATACAGCCAGGCATGTTGGATGTAAACTTCTTACTTCAAATATATGAAATATTGTCTCTCTAGATTTGAATCTCACTCCTCTTGTTCATTTTTCACTGTGTGTGTTTGTTTGCCAATTTATGGATCACCACATTTTGGGGTACATCTGGATTATCGCTGCATCATTTGGTATCAAAGATCAGTTCTTCTTGAGTGTGCAAGTAGATCATTGAAGTGTGAGCTAGTTTATACTAGGACCTTGCTTGGGTGAAGTTTATTAGAGAAGGGTTTTTATTTTGGAAGTCCTAGCTAGTTGGCTATTTGGTGTAGGGTGGTAGGTCTATGGATTTGGCCTACACTTGTAGAGGACTCACCATTCAATTGTTTTTTGTATGTTTAAAGATTGTTCGAGGAAGGAGAAATGTTGATCCAAAATTATTTGATGTGTTGAGGAAACTTGTAGCCAAAGTATAATCTATTGAGTTAGCATAAGACCATGGAAGACATCTTGATGATGTTGAGAGCAATGAGTATGATTCTTTTTGGGATGATTTACATGAAAGGATTTATGATCTAAAAGAGTTTGATTTGAGCTAGCATCTAAGGATTAGAAAGAAGGCTTTTTGGTCGATTAAAGAGATTATGAAGAGAATAATATGGATCATGGAAGTACATTATTATTTTTCTAAAATGGAGGAAGTATCTTTTGGTTTTCATAAGTAGATGGATAGATCTGACATGGAACTTGTAGAGCATCTTGTTGTGCACAATGAGATTGTTGAAGAGGAGAGTTTCACTTTTATTGGTAAGGAATTGGATGTTGTTATACAAAGTGATGTTAATGTTGGAATGTATGTGATTGAGGAATTATCTATTGCTTTTGTTGTTGATTTGGAGTTATATGTTCATTCTATTATGAATGATGTTGATCTAGATGTTGCTTGTGGTAAGAAGATGGATTTACTTGCTAGTAATATGATTGAGAGTTTTAGAGGTGTTATTGATATGGATTTACATGATGTTGTTGTTGCTAATATGGATCTTAACTTATATGTTGCTGCTAAGATGTTCAAGGATATGGAAGTTACTACTAATGTGGATTTTGATGATGTTGTTGATTAACATGTTGCTAGAAGAATGTGTGTGTGTGTGTGTGTGTGTGTGTGTGTGTGTGTGTGTGTGTATTGTTATGGGTATGGATGACATAGGGTTATTGTTGCATGTTCCTAATATGGATTCATTTTCTATTGATTTGGTGGAAGATTCCTATGTTATGGATTTATATGCTTTTTCTATGATGGATCTGCATTTATTTATTGTTGATGGTCAAGTTTGTGGTTTGGATATTGTTGCTGATCTGATTTTCATGTACGAGGATGATATTATGGATGATGTTGATGATAAGTTGTAGATGGGTCATTGTAATTGGTTGGATGAGATTTTGATTTTTGAATGGATGAAGCATAGGTGGTTGATTTTCAGATTTTTTCTATTGAATTTGATGAAGTGGAAGCCTTTGGTAAAGATGAAGTTGGTTGCAGATCTTTCTTTTGGCATCAAAGTATGGGACATACTTTTCTATTTACCTAGGGAGTCTAATGTTGGAGCATAAAGCTTGGATTTTGGTGTAATTATACTTTTTATGGTTAGGGATGTGTTGGAGAAATTTTGGAGAACCTTCCTCATGACTGCATAGAGATTGGATGGATTGAGTTGAAGTTTGAGTCATTTTACCTTGTTGTTGGAGATGTGTTTTCTAGTTTTTGGGTGCCTATTTTATGCTGTGTAACTAATTTTTTGTAATTATTTAGAGGATTAAAAGTTTAGAGATTGAAGAGGGCCTAGATTATTATCTTTGGTTAATATTGAAAGTCCTAATTCATTATAAGTTAGGAGATATGGCAATTCTTCTAGAGTATCAATTTCTAGCAATTTGTGCGATGGGTTTCTATGTGAGACTTTCAAGATGAATCTGAAGATATCCTTAATGAATCAGCCTTAGAAAGATTAAGGGATTTTAGAGGACCTAAATTGATACCTTAAGTTCTAATTCAATTGGAGCTAGGAGATATCATGATTTTTCTCGGGCATCAATTTTTGGACATTTAATTTTTGTTGGAGGCCAACTTGTGGCTCTTCAAGCATTTAATTTTAGTTTTTAGCATTATGGGCTGACTTGTGTCTTAGATTTGTATGACTAGGGGATCTTAGGTAGAGTCTTAATCAAATAATTTTTTGGTAGAGGAGTCTTAGGTTGAGTAGCTTGGAGGTAGAAGTTCATATTTGAGTCTAGAGATTTGTTCTTCTTTGAAAGATGCATTCTTCTTTGTAATGGTCATAACCCAGAAGGTTGTACAGTTGAGCATGTTGGATATAAACTTATTGCTTCAAATATATGAAATATTATCTCTCTAGATCTGAATCACACTCCTCTTTTTTATGTTTTGTTGTGTGTTTGTTTGCTAGTTTCTGGATCACCTCATTTTGGGGTACATTTGGATTAGCACTGCATCAATTTGTCACTGTTTGTAGAGAAAGAAGTGATAAAATGTTGTAGACTTATATTAGAATAGGAGTGTAGATAACTCTAAAATAACAATTTGATAGTTTCAAAAAAAGATCTCATGTGAGAATTCACAAGGAATTGCACAAGAAAGTATAATGAAGTAAGAAAAGATTTAGAACAACAAATTTTGACCAATTTTCTTTTGTGAGGACTTGCACAGAGCCATGTGAGGATTTGATAGTTTGAAAAAATGATGTGATTTTTGCATTAATAAGTAGTGTTTAGAAAAATCTTGCATGGATATTCACACAGTCATGTGAGGACTTGCACAGAGCCACGCAAGGAAGTGTTGGCAGGGAGTTTTCTTGTGAAAAAAATCATAAAACTAGGCACAAGGAAAGAACCAGACCAACAATTTTTTACTAAACTTGAAGAGATTTTCAATGGTTTTGATAGTTTTGAATATAAGGTTGATTTTGTTGACAATTTTTAGATAGATATCAACATAATTTCAAGTTTTGGACTTTATTTTGGTTTTCAAATAGATAGTTGTTTTTGTACATGAGAATCAAGTAGTAGTTGCAAACCATCCAACTGAGGACAAAGCAACTTGGAGGGATGGGGGAGTCTTGAAAAAAAATTTATTTGATAGATTTGGACAAGTTTAAAGACTTGAAAAAGACTTACTTTATCCCTATAACCAAAACTAGTAGAGGAAGCAAAACCTTTGTCTCACAACTTATGTGCATATTTTCACCTCACACAATCGTGTCCCCCACTAGTGGGCACCTGTGGTTTTAGTGTATTCCAAAGATTCAATAGAATATACATTGAATGAGCACCCTTGTGGTAGGGGTTAGGTGCATATACCACCTTCCAACATCTAGGTACATGCCTATGGTGAGTATCAATAGGAGAGATTCTTCCCCCTCCTTGCACAAAGATTATGTCCCCTTTCGGAGGTGAATCGGGTAGCAACTAACTAAGAGGTTTTTACTTGGCTTCCATTCATATTAACCCCTAGTGTCTTTGCAAATGAAGTTGAGGCCAGCAACCCACACTATCATCTAAAAGTACACACACATGACTAGCAAGATTGGGGTCAGTGCTGGCCAATGTAATAGACAGAGCCTCTTCTTGATATGTGATATCAAAATGAAGAAGAAGAAATTAACATGGCTTTGGAGTCTTTCACTCAACAAAGCTTCTTTATTACAATGAGTTGGAATCTCTGGAAAAAGGAGTGTCCTCACTTGGGTCATTCCCAGAGGTTGGATCACTCTGATAGGCCCTCTAAAAGGTTGACTCAAACTGGTGGTTTAGATCTAAGGGTCCAAGTTTCTGATTTCCCTCAAGGGGAAAGAGCATACTTCTCTACCTCATCACCTTACCCAAACATGCAAAACATATTCATCATCAAGTTAGCTTATTGATCCTAACTTGTCCTTTCTCAAGATTTTGATTTCCTAAAATTAAGTCATCATCCCTTCATAGAAAAAGATTCATATAGGAGAACCACTAACATTCTTGCCTACCTCAGGTACGGTCTTTCAAAGGAGTCTAGATTTTTGATTTACTCTTAGACATCATTTCCAAGTAATAAAGAGCATCCTCCCCTATTCCTTTGTCTTGCACCCTACAAAGTTCACAAGCCCTATTAAACTATGTGTAAGAAAGCATTAAAGAAAGCACAATGTTTAAGTGGGTTTGAATTGATTTTTTGACATGTGTGTCTTTGACAAATGTCATGCAATCAAACGGTCAGTACTATTTCAAGAGTTTGTACTAAGGTTTCTTTGAGAAGCATCTTGCAAACCACTATTAAGCTACTGAAAATAAAAAAATCAAAATGAAAATACTTTAGAAACAACCATTAGTTAAATCATTATGATAAAAACTAAATTCAAAAATTGCACTTTGCATTTACTGATGCAGAATTTCATGTGAAATCATGCATAGGCCCGCACAAGAAACCGGTGTGTACCACATGAAAAATGTGCAATTATACACTTTTTCACATGAGGAAGTGCAATACAGGAGGCAAAAACTTAGTTTCTTTGTGTGGGAATGAGATTTTCATGCAAGAAACTAGAGTACTATATAGATGACAGTGACATAATATTAAAATATGTAGAAAAAGGAAACAAATGAGGCTAGAAATTTGATTTCTTGGCCCCACAGTGGGCACTAGAAATGTATGCAGGAAAAGTGGGCCTTGATCTTCACACACACTTCAACATGATCATTATATGCAAAATCATCTCAGAATGAACATTGGGTTGTTCATCCGAAACAATTCGATAAGCCAATTTGTTGCCTCCTAACTAGATAGAGTTATGCTATTGCTCTCAGAATGAGAAGCTAGTAACTAGACCTCTAGTATGAAGGATTTGTTTAAGCTAGATGATATGTCAATTAATCAAAATAAGATATGTAAACTAATCTATAAGTGAAAGAAGCATTTTAATCTAAATGTATGCATTTTAACACTAAAATGAGATTATTATGCTAGAAAATGTAAAATTATGAATGTATGAGAAAATGTGTATTTTAGCATAAATTCGATACTCTCAATTTGCAACCTCTATAATGAGGAATTCAAGGCTTCTTAATTAGAATCCCAAAAATCGATCAATGGTCAAGATCCTATAACATACGATTGAGATTGGAAATGAGATTCAATTAGAGTAGAAACTTCCTTGTGCATATGGAGTTAACTGATTCAGTTTTGAGTGTCATGGAGAGTTGACTGATTCCCTTCTAAGTGTGAGAATGAGTTAACTAAATTAATTCTATTTCTAATTCTAGCTCACTCATAGTTTCTATTTCTAAACTAAAGAGAGAATTTGGAGAGTATATTTAATTTAATAAAATAGGATATGAACTCACTTAATTAATTGAATAATTAAATTTAATAAATTAAAATTAGGATATATCTTATTAAATCAAATATATTTAATTCCCTTATACATTAGCTAAAAAGATAATTTTAATTTAATTAAAGTATGAGGACTTATAATTAAATTAAACTTAATTAATAGGTTTAATGTAGCTAATTTGAGTCTACTTAGGAATTAAATAAAGAGTGAAATTAATACAAATTAGGGTTTTCTACATTTTTCACTTAGTTCAAGTAGCAATTATAAGAATCAAAATTGCTTGGTAAAATAGGACATAGGATTGATTAAATAGACCAAAATTGGTTTAGCATGGCAATGTGCCAATTTTAGGGTATTACATTATCAACCCAGCCTATCTATCAACTTTCTTCTTTTGACCTTCTGGGTTTCAAACTAGATAAAGCTAATAGACTTCTTAGAAACTTCTTTTGGTAGGATGAAAATGAGAAACAAAAAATTCTATCTTTTATCTTGGGATTGAGTATGTAAATGGAATGATCAAAGAGGGGCATGCATAAATATTATTAAAATCCAAGGGAAGGCCTTGGGGGCTATGATAGTTTGGAGGATGCTTAATTTCCCTAACCTAAATTGGGTTAAGATTATAATTCACAAATACCTAATGTCTCCTAATTCAGGTAATCTATTCAAGGAAGAAAACCCACCCCCCGCCCACCCTGCCCCACCCCTCCCCAAGGGATCAAGAATATGGAATTTCATATTGAAATGTAGATCTATCATTTATAATAAGATAACATGGAACCTATGGGATGGATGGAAGTATTTTTTTAGCATGATTCATGAGGAGGTTATAATGCTTTAGATAAATACTCATCTCTCCTACATTTCATGGAATATTTAGAATCTAGGTGGGGTTCTAAAGTCAAGGATTATGTGGTATTTGAAGATGAGGGACTTAAATAGCACTAAAAGCATTCAAATAGGGAGGATATTCCTTCTAGTGAGAAATATTTCTTAAAGAACCTGATATTTTCTAGGAAAATGTCATTCACAGGGGGTAAAGATACATTTTTCTAGGATGGATGCAAGAGTGGTCAAAATAGTTCCAAGATGGGTTATAATCTTTTGGAGTCCTTTCTTTTGTATTCTAAGATACTATTGAAAATAAAAATATGCTATGTCTACCTTCCTAAGGCAAGGGTGTTTACTTGGATAGTCCTCCACAAAAGGGCACTTACATCAAAAAGATTCAGGAAGATGGGCTATCAACATCTTAATAGATTCCCTCTTTGTGAATCAGAAGGGGAAAAAATAGACCACATTTTCCTTATAAATTTTCCTTATTGAAATCTTTGTTGGTGATGGTTGTTTTCTTAGTTAGGGTAGAGTTTTTCCTTTCCTAACTCCAATTTTTTTCTTAGCTTGGCCCTCGTTGAAATTGGATAACATCTAAAATAACCTATGGATATCCTCTCCTAGGAACTATGGAAGGAAAATAAAAATATTTTTTTTTAGGATAATAAAATGGAGGTTGAATGTCTTGTCAAAAAAATAGAACCCTCAATCATTGAACTAACGAACAATTGATAGATGACTTTTCCTCTGAAAAATGGTGTCATCACTCATTGGGATGAAAAGATGTGTGGATGCTTGGTAAGTCTAAAAATCCATCCCTTTCTTGGAAATTGGTGACCTCAAGGTATAAATAGCAAGAAAGAGTGTATTTGGATGACACATAAGAAGGGGTGGTTTAAGAACAATTTGAAGGAGATTCTCAAGGAAAGCTTGGAGAGCTAGGTAGTAATGATGAAGGGAAGGAGATAGAAAGTAGAGCCAACATTATAGGGGAAGCCACCATTAATTGAGCATAGACTTTGGCTCTAGTGGAAGGTCTAGTTTGATTTAAAGAGTTAGGACTAAAGAAGATAGAAATATAAGGAGTTTCATCTATAATTATGAATTCCCTTAGGAAAGGGTCTCTTACTAATTGGAGATTAAATGCTAAACTCTAAGGATTTGGAGCTTTGCAAATATTTTGACAAATTATTACTCAATTAGATTTATTGCAAAAGAAATAAAATGAAAAACAAGCTAGCTAATTGGGTCACTGATAATTCATCACCCTCAAATCTAGGGGATGACCTTTAAAGATAGGATTGCATCATTGAACTTTAAGGTAAGTAAAATAGCACATTTTAGAGTAAAGAAAGGAGGATATTGAGAATTTTTATGACAAGAATGTATTGTCCTCTTTCCAATGTACAAAGAACTACATTTTACTTCTTTCAACCTTTTTCCTTTCTCAAACTTTAACAGTGAGTCTGAATTATAATTATAAAGAACATTAATTGATGACCTTAAAGAGTACTTGTACTATACATGATTATTATCTCAATGTGTTATTTAGTGCTAGCTCTCATGAAGTAATTATAATTACATTAACTCTCTAGCTATTTATTAAGAAGCCATATCTAATTTATAGAGCATTTGTAAGAGTGATAATGAATACCATTTGGTTTTGAAGGGTATGAAGAGGTAAAAAAAGGTTACTAAATTTATTAAAAATGAATGACTGGGGAGCATTTGTGTTTTCCACACTCTCTGGTGTTGGATGCAATGATGAAATTTCTAAAAGAGGAGTATTTGGAAAATATGGATAAAACTAGGGTGGGTTCAAATATTGCTTCTATGTTCCTTACTTTGACCATGTTTTATGAATGGGATAAAATAATTACAAGGGATTTGTACCATAATGTGTTCTTTAACAAATATCAAGTCAATCTACAGGTGGTTCTTTATAATATTGATAACAATCTCACAGTGCCAAAGGGAAAGAGTTATGACAATTTGGACATAGACTTTAAACTATTCCCAAAATACTCTATTATATGGGTCAAAGATTGGGAATCCTTCATGGATAAGGTAAATGAAAGGATGTGAAGCCTAAATTTTCTTTTGGGATTAATTCATGTTAAACAACCTAATGAACCCATATGGTTTGTGAAGTACTTAAAGGAGGAGGGGATTAGGGGTTATGAAGAAACTATAGAGTATGCTAATGTCACCATTCTGGATTTGAAGGATGAAGTAAAAGAAATGAAGGAAGACAATGTTCCAAATAGACTAAAGGTTAAGGAGAAGAAGAATGATGAAGAAGAAAGAAAGAGCCCCTGGAAGAAGTATTCAAAAGGAAAAGGTCTTGTTGTTGCTTAAAGATTGGAATCAAGGTATTAATGTTAGTAAAAGCTAGAGCTTTTAGGATAGTAAATGGAGTAAGCCCTATTTTTGGTAGCTCTATAGTTTTAACCTAAGATATTATATATAAAAACTTCCTAATGAGGACTAAAGGTTAAGGAGAAGAATAATGATGAAGAAGAAAGAAAGAGCTCCAGGAAAAAGGATTCAAAAGGAAAAGGTCTTGTTGTTGCTTAAAGATTAGAATCAAGGTATTAGTATTAGTAAAAGATAGAGCTTTTAGGATAGTAAATGGAGTAAGCTCTATTTTTGGTAGCTCTATAGTTTTAACCTAAGATATCATATAGAAAAACTTTGTAATGAGGGATGTAGAGATGTATATTTGCATATGGATAATGTCAAGTATATTCAAATAGTCTTTTTTTTATAGCATATTTTAGGGATGTAAAGATCATCTTTGAAGGATAATCTTAATGTATTTTATATGACATATTTTATAAATACAATGTTTATATCTTTATAATCACTATGTGTGTTATCTTGTTTCTTTTCGTAGTATTTTTTTAATAGCATTTATAAGTTGCCTAGTAATATTTCCTCTGCAAAAATAAAATTACACTTTTTACATTTAACATAATGTTGAGCTTTCAGAGCATATGTGGTTTATTGCACATAACTCTATTTTTTTCTTTCATAACTATTGATTCTAATATTAATGTGTTCCTTTAGATTCTAAGTTTCACATTGACTAGAGTGTTAGGAGTTATGATCATCATAATTCTCTTTTTTTTTTTGTAGGATTTACTCATGCATAAATTTATCATCAATTTTGAAATGTTTATGATAGAGATCTAGCAAATGATCGGTCAATAATAATTAATGAATATTAAGAGTCACTTGTCATTCACACAGAATTTGTATTGTCTAAGGATATGTAAGGGGTGAAGATACACCCTTGGTCTTAAATAGAAACCATAGTTGTAGTATCAACAAAGCTTTCACAATGACTACAATCATAAAACTCAAAGGACCACCTTCTCAAGTGTTCTTTGATGAGCCCATCTCTAGTAGACATCTTAGAGAGGTCCTTCTCAATACCCACTTCTTAGTGGTTCAATTAGTATTCATAATTTTGAGCAAGATGTTCATCACCAACACTAATTGGTATCTAGTTAGTAGTGATATTACTTCAATGTTTGTTGCTATGGCCTACTTGGTGGAACTAGACAAAGGTAACATCAACATGTTATGTAAATGATTTATCAAACCAGATTTCTAAAGGAATTGAGAGAAAGTATTAAAATATATTAGATATGAATTTTTAATATGAAAACCCTATCATTATGATATTTTTCAACATAGGAGATAGTTGGTCCTATTTTACCCTATTATATCTTCTTATAATATGGCTCAAATTATAGAATGGCTCCATGTTATTCAAAGAAATACCAATTTTTTATTATGTTTCATGCATGCACATAGGCCTTGATTTAGAGATTGAATTGATAGATATGTAACAAAGAACACAATAGGAGCCTAGGAAAAATGAGGTTGAAAATAGCCCAAAAAGCTTGGATACCATTGTAGTTAAAGATGAAGGAAACTCATAAGAGGAGGAGCTTTCTCTTTCTTTTATGTCTGATGATTGGTTTTTTCCTCTTTTCTATGTAATATGTATAGAATTTTTAATGATCACATGTCTCATTATATGTTGACATAATTTTCTCTCACTCTTGGGTACTCCTTCAGAGTTGTTGGATATTATTGATTATTTCCAATAAAGCTTTTGTTGATCTCAAAGCCTATGTTCTCTATTAGTGTCCAAACAATAAGACATTTACCAAGTTAATCTAGTAAAGGCTGAGCATACAAAGCTTACACTGAGTAGGATAGTAATTGTCAAATATCTAATAAAGACTGACCACGTGTCTACATCGAGAAATATAGTTGGAACCAAGCACATTGATTGTTGAGAAAATAGGTATACAAAAGTTGAGTGACAACATGAAGGAGGCTACATGACCAAGTGTCAGAGAACTCAAGTGTCAAGTAGTTTAATTTTGTCATATGAGCTTTTTAATGGCACATACACATTAAACCATTTTGGATGAATTTTGTATGACATTTAATATTTGTAGAGATAGATAAGAAGGTGGTCACATATCATTATAGAAGGTAATGATCCCAAGATATGCAATCCAACCAATTAGAAAATCAAATAGAAATATTGAAAGAGGGTGAATTGTAAACCAGCGATCAAGATCTAGAGCCTTTGCCAAATATCTATTTAAGGAGGGTTCTAACCCTTGAATTGAAGTGAATGAGATATAAATGAATGAAGTGATGAATGGATATATGTGAGTGAAGAAGCATAAAGACTAAGTTTGAAATTAGATCATAAAGAGGGAAATTAGATTAGTGAAGGACAGAACAAAGATATCAAATCAAAGATATAGAAAAGAGGAGACCCAAGACTAGCTTATAGAGAAAATCGAGGGTCAAGTATTAAATTAATTATTATTAATTGAGTTAATGTAAATCTCTTAACATAGTGGTTTTAATAGACCTATGTAAACCTCCTAACAGAGTCATTACTTCATTGTCAATGTAAAATCCTTTAACATGTTGAGACCTAAAAGTCTCTAAATATTTTAACAAGGAAAACCCCTTACAGGATAGATATTTTCTTATAATCAAACATTGTAACCCTAATAGGTTAACTTCATTTTTTCAATAGTGAAGCTTTGTGGGTTTCAACCCAAACATAGTTTTACCTTCACATATGGGTTACCAAATCATTGTGTTATGTGTTGAATCTTTCATGGATATGTTGTCTTTCATTTATGTTTCAACATTATAGTTTTTATGATAGATCTATTGTATGAGATGAGTTAGGTTTGAATTCAATAACTTTGTTTTGAAGTTAAAAGTTTGAGATCCTAATTCACCACCCCCCCCCCCCCCCCCCTCCTACAGTTATCTTCTTTCCCATTTACCCTTTCCAAAAATTGGTATTAGAGCTCAATTCTATTATTAGGAATCCTAATAGCTTGAATGGATCAGATCATGGAGATGGAAGTGTATAAGATGGGAGAATTTATTAAGAACCAGATGATTGAAATCTAGATCATATTGCAACAATTTGAAGTAGCAAAAGAAGAGTTAAGAGAGACCTTAAAAAAAGGAAACAAATAGCTATACAAAAGAATGACACACAATTTAAATAAGTTGACATAAAAGGACTAGTTAATAGTTGAAAGAATAGTAGTAATGATGAAGCATTGACAAATTTATTGGAAAAGAATAGTGATCTAACCAAAGAAGCAAAAGACTTCAAGAGAGAATGAGAAATTCAATCAGTTATACTATGTGAAGTAGTGGAACAAAAGAACAAAGCAATGGAAGACAAGCTCATGGCCAAAGAAGACAAAAAGTAGATGGTTGTCAGACTTGAAGAGAGATCATTTGAAGTATAGAAACTTAAAAATAATCAGTTGGACATGATAAATCAATTAGTAGTTGCAAAACAAAAAGTAAACAGAAAGGATTTGGAGATTACAAACCTAAGGTTACAGAATGAACAATTGAAAAATGAGTTAAGACATGAAAAGTAACTTATGAAGAGAATAACCAAACAAAATGATGTTGTCAAACACTTTGAAAAACTTTTGAGGTCACCTGGAATAAAAGACACATTTGGAATTGGATATAACAAGCACCTTTAATCTTTTGAAGAAGGAGAATCATCCAAGAGTGGAGAACAGAGAAATGTTAGATCCAAAGGAAAACCTACATGTCATTACTATGGGAAATTTGGTCACATATCCAACATTTTCAAAAGAAAAAATAGTATACAAACTCCTAAACTTAAATTCAGTGGTAATTACAAGAAAGCAAGACATCAAACACATGAATGCATATCAAGAAACAATGAGTCAAGAAAAAATATATCTAAATTCTAAGGTCATTGTTACAACTCTCAAAATTATGGGCACACTATTAAATTTAGACCTAATTTTTGACAAGGATTCATCACAATTTTGACACTACTATGTCGATAAAATGACAAACCCTATCATCAATCTTTTTTTGTCAAGCTTACAACACCCAAAAATTTTGTCAAAATTGCAATGTTAATATTATAGATATATCGACGGTGTTGGAAATATTCAAGACTATGCTAAGTTATTGAGAGGGGAGGGGTGAATCAGTAACTTTTAAAACTTTAACAATTTCAATTCTTAAAATAATAAGTCAATTAGCACTTAATTCATCCGATATGATCTAATTGCAAGCATGAGAAACTAAAAACATGAAAGCATCCATAACACTTGAACAAAAAGATTTGGTGACCCAGAAACCTTCCAAATAGAAAGTAAAACTAGGGTATGGATGATATCCACAAACTTTAGTACTGCAGCATAAAGTTGGCCTGTTAAGACTTGCATTGATCACTTCTGATGATATGCCCTATCAGGAGCAAATAGGACTACTAGATCCACCTTGTGAGAGGATTTACAAGCATAAAATGAAGTATGCACTCGGTAAAGAGATTTAGAAAAGACTATTAGGTCTACCTTGTTAGAGGATTTTGACTATTGACCTATTAGGATGAAGCAGTAGATCTCTGAATAACAACTAATTTTTCTGATAGAGATTCCTTAGTGTATTGATCACCTTTCTATAATAGATTTGTCATGGCTACTCCTTGTACTGGCATGGCCTTTATAATTCTTTATCTACTGTATTCACAATACATATGCTTTCACATTCGAATTCGAATTCTTGCTTACACACACACTTTTTAATATGATACAATACATCACATATATATACCAATCCAATTTACAACATTACAAAGTCAGCCATGACACAAGTTAACACAAATATTACAAATTTGACCCCCATGAAGATACTCAAGTTCTGAAGACTGACTTGGTGAGGTTCTAATACTCAACATCCACTGTCACTACTTGGCATTGTCATGCTCTTGGTAGACATAGAAGTTTGGTCCATACTAATCACTTTCAAGTAGTCTTGAACTTGGTCTGCACTAGTGACTCGGTAGATATTATGCAACTCGGTAAACATTGAATAACTTGGTTACCATGAAGTAGCTTAGTTAACAATGGCTTTGCATCACCTGAACTATGAACTCGATAGATATTGCAATGCTTGGTAAACATAGGCTTCACATCACATGAATTTTGAACTTAGTAACCATTGATAAATTTGGTATACACTAAAATGCTTGATTTGAACTGCAGGACTTCACACTAAGTGAATCTTCTTAGTAACCACTAAGATTAGTCCAAAAGGCTCAGTAGCTATACAAAATCTAAACAAGTGTGTGTCACTAATAACAAACTTGACTGATATGTCAACAATCTCACCCTTTGGCATTAGTGACAAAAATGCTTATTAGCCCAAAACTGAATACCTTGTATTCATCACCATGTGATACTAGCTTGGTCTATTTTTGTAATTTTTCAAAATTGATCTTTGTAAGGTATATACAAAGTAGTTTTGCACCATAGCATATGTATCCCCCATACTATGTGCTCTACTATGTACATGTAACTTTTCTCTTATATAATAACAAATCTCCTAGTAATCCCACAATAATGGGTTCCACTTTTTGACCAGTTTTGACACTAAAATCAATATTTTTGAAACAAACCTCACATTCAAGTGACTATATCTCTAAAACTATGAATAATTTGAAGATGATGTAAAATAGTGATTTCTAGTACTCTGTCCCTACTTTATAATCATATTTTTTTATTTAAAAAAATATATATTTAAGTCAAATTTTTCTTCTCCTTCAAAAAGTGGTACATATGAGAAATAATTTTTTTTAAAGAGTGACACTCTGCTTGACAAGCATAATTTTTTTCCTAGAAATGATAATGAGGTAATTCTTTCAATGTTGGATTTGTAAGATCATTATCTAGAGGATGCATTTTGTTTGATTCAATTTGGTTGAATTTTGTACAATTTATGAAGTTTTGAAGTGACATCAATTGTAATTCAAAATTAGGTTCATTTTGACAAGGATAAATTAAACTCAATATATCATAAACCAAATTTTCTTTTTTAATAGAATGCTATCTCAATAACCTATTTCCTAGATATTTTTCAAATTTTTTTGACCTAATTCACAATTTTTCCCAAAATGTTGAAGTCAGTTGATGTTCAATCATTAATAAACCTATAATGAGTTAAACTCAATTTTTAAATTCTTAATGAATATAATACCTATTAAAATTATAGTCATTGGAAAGCTTGCTCTGAGAAGCACAATTTGATATTTATTGATTTATAGTAACATATCATTTGATCCCAATTTGAGGATCAAAACACCATTTTTTCTCTCTTTTTTTTATAGAAAATAGCAAAGTTTTTTTAAAAACATATGTTTGTGTGAACACAATGTTTGTGGGAACATATTTTATATGTTTGCGCAAACACAATGTTCATGTGAACATATATTTTCAAAAAATGGCAATTTTACAATGAAAATAGTATGTTTTGTATGTTCGTGCAAACATGCCCATTTATATTTATTTTTGTTCATGTAAACATAAATATAGGGAATGTTCACGCAAATATTTCCTTAATGTTCGCATGAACAATTGAAAATTTCCATCCATTTTTTATTTTGTTTGTGCCACAAAATTGGCATCCAGTATTGTGGGATCACCCCTCCCTCTATATCTTTTCTCCCATATCTAATCTCCCCCATTTTGACAATAATGCCAAAGATTTATTCTAACATATTTGCATGGAGACACCAAAATGAGACAAGAATTTGGAGTGTCCCTTGAGGGTAATTGCCAAAGTTTTATCCCAGTTTTCTTGCAATACCTTCCATGTATCAATGTCAATTTACACTTCTGCTAATAATTCAATCATGTGGTCAACAACAGAGAATTTTTTATCATGAATCAGAGTCTTTGAATATACAATGTGTTTTTTCATAGAATCCATGATTGGAAGGATCATACTATGTATATCAACCAATGTTGAGTGGATCCTTGCTTCTTCTCTTAACAATTTAGCTTGCAAGTCTGACAAAAATATGATCTTCTTAAAATGTGCAAAACTTGAACTAGGATCAAGTTGCAACTATTGAGCACTTGCTTTAAGATCTATATCAATTTTGGACAATTTGTCCTTAACTTCCTTAGTATACTTAGTGACATCACATAGTTTTGCAAAAAGTGATGACACATTTGAATAGGAAACCTCAAGATTGACCAAAATTGTTGACTACTCAACTTGATGAATGGTTATTTGCTAAGCAATGTGCTCCAACACTTTATTATTGAATTTCTTTTTAGCCTTTTCAACCAATTTTTCTTGACCTTCGATGTCCTCATTAAACTTTTGAACTGCCTCACCAAGCTAGAACAAAATAGGTTGAGAAGAATCAACCTCAATTCCAATAGCCATGATTAAGATTTTCTTGGCATCATCTATAATCTTATATTCTTTGTCTCTCTCCTCTCTCAATCTTTTTGTTTGGCCTCTTTCTAGAGGAGTTCACCAAATATGTGCATTTGGTCTGTAGAAAGATTGTAGATATCCCATTTGGAAATTTCTATTTTCTCATCCAAATCTATATCTTCTTCTATCTCCTTTCCTTTCAAAAATTTTGTACTCAGTTGAACCTTAATTTCAACTATTCTTTCACTTATTTCTTTTGTGGCCAAAATGGAAACAATAGTATGACATACTTGGGCTTCTAGTGAAAAATGATATAGTACTGACTGATGGAATACTTATAGAGATGCTAGAAGAATCCAAAATTGATGAAGTCAAAATTGTATAATCCAAAACTAAAGTAGAAAAAACTAGAGAGCTTACCATGGATGCACTCAACACTAAAGAAGTCAAAATTAGAGAGGTGATGATTGAAGAACTCAACTTGATAGATGAAGAGGGAGTCTGCAGCTTAGTTGATGAAATGGAAGTCACTTCTCTCAATGATATCCTAAGCTAAGTTGGGGAAAAGAGTGATTGGACATTTGATGTATATGTAGTAGTCACAACCAAACTTGTTGAAGATGTCTCCATACTTGATGTAATGAAAGGTTTGCTTGGGGAGTGAGGAAGTGAGGCAATGGTTGTAGTAGTTATGGATCAATCTCCTCATCATCTTGCTTATCTTCCTTGGTAGCTTCTTCACGTTGATCCTCTTCATCTTCCTCATTATCAAAATGAGTTACTTCTTCAACATTTTCCTCCTCATCTTTCTTCTTATCTTCTTCTTCAACAACATTCTTTACTTCAATTGGATATTCACTTGGTTTATGAAGATGATAAATGTTCTTCTAGTTATTTGTAGCATTCTTAACAACATGCTCTATATCCTTAATCACAACTAAAAAAGTATTAAATCCTAGAGTCATTTTTTCTTCATTTTTCTTTAAAGACTCTTTAACCTTAGCATCTAATATGATTGGTAGTAACTGCCTTAGGGTTTATGCATAAATTTATTTTACTATTTGCATGGAAAAATCCAATCTTGGCTTTAACTTCTCTAGTAATTCACTAGAGACTTGAGAGGCGATCTAATCTAGTGAGTACTTCCATTTACCCATTTTTCTTAGCACCAGTTCTTCAACTTATTTCTGCTCTACTTCCATCCTAGTCTCATATTTCAAAGATTTAAATTTTTTTATTGCAGCTCCTTCTTCCATTTGCTTCAAATTTTCTTGAAAGGTGGGTGGAGGTTTGCTGGAAACAATGTCACTTCCTTTTTTCTTTGATCTCCATGTGAAGACTATAGTGGATGATTTTGTAGGCTTGGTGATGATAACCTTGCCCTTTTTCTTCAAAGGTTCTTCCTCTTTCTTAGATTCTTCTTCATCCTCTACCTATTCCTCATCTTCACCTTTACCCTCAGTTAACATGAGAGGTGCACTAGATTACAATTTGGCTATCCTTTTCTTCCCCTTGTTAACTACCTAAGGGAGCTTTATATCTAGCTCTATTCTTGCCTTAGCCTCTTCATAAGTACCAAAATAAGTGGCTTTGGGATCAATAGGTTCATTGAAAAAGGCTTTAATGATATCTTTGGTCTCATCAATATTTACCTCATAGCCAAGAGGCTTGACCAACATAACTCTAGGCTTAACTGCCTAGATGTATACCTTGTCATAGTCCACCGTGAAGCATACATCATCCTTGTAGCCTTCAACTAACTTCTTAGGTGTCCTAAACCTATTGTTCATTTTATCTTTGAACACATCAAAGTAGTTGTCCATGATACTTCCATAGTTCTCACCCATTTCTGCAATATATTCATTTGTTTGGTACAATACAGGCACATCTCTTCTCCAAACTATAGTGCCTTTAGAAGGGAAGAACTTTTGGATGTAAAAGAATAAAAAAATTAACAGAGAACCAAATTTACATGGGTTATTCTTGGATGATACTTTCCATATTCTTGTTTAATTTCCTCAATAATAACTTGGCAAGGTCATAAGATAAGTTTTTGTTCACCACTTTATAAGCCAAATCCATAGCTTCACATGATACACTGTTAAGACAGCTTAAATTGTATATCTTATGAGCTATAACATGAATTCCAAACTTCAACTCTATATCAGTAACACTACTTATTTTCATACCTCCGCCATCCAACTTGGCTAGGGTTTTCTTCTCCAACTTTTCTCGACCTAGGGTTTAAGTTGTTTTGGCTTTAGCAAGCATGGGAAGGCCAATGATTTGATGAATCATTTTCTTGGTTATCAATATTGGCTTCTCTAACCACAATTGATTGTTATGCACCCAGCTAAGGATATACCTAATCCGTTTAATTTGAAACTCTCAGGGCATATGGGAAATGTGATTGCTTCCAAATGTTGATGCTCAGGTTTTAGGCTTCCATCAACACATAACTGACCTAGAGCATCATCCATCTCCAGAGTACCAATTTCTTGAATTGCACATTTAAAATGAGTTAAAATTTCATTAACAAGAAGTATCTTGGGAAGGATTTGAGATTGAGCTCTGCTTGGGTCTAGGGTTTCAAAAATTGCGAGCACAAGCTTGAAATCTAGTGTCATCCATGCAACACCTCGAACCAACATGTCAAAACCTTTCATGACCTTGGTACTACTGGATGCCATTTTCACTCAGTAGCTTGAGATAACTTCAACAAATTTTGAAGCAAATTCTCTCAAGTTGCTTGATCACATAGAAAATAGCTCTTCGCAATAGCACTCAAAAATTGATGGTAAGAAATGAATTCACTTTCATGCCTTTTGTTAAAAAAATTCCATTAATGCTTGGTACAAAGATAGATGAGTTAACATAATGCTTGATAGTCTATCATCCACTATTCTGTATTGATCACTTGGTGAAGTCTTCATGACTCGGTAACCATAAGTGCCTTCATTATTCCCAACCTTGCTTAGTAGAGTCCATGACCTGACCTTACTCGATAGAGAAGGTAACTTGGTAATAACTAATATAGATCTTTCTCAGTGTTGAGTTTTTTGGATCTATTGCAAATGTAATGGCATTTCCTATTGAGGTATATGTTTTCCATATGCAACATCCTCTCATTTAGATTGAGCATAGGTTATTGAATAGACATATCTATTCAATAATCAAATAATTAATTTATATAAACTTAATTATTGTTATATATAAATATATTTCTTACATATAATAAGTTTATATCCCATATATAATTACATGTATATCCATAGAGTTATCCAATAGAAGCTACCAAACATTAACACTCCCTCTTAGCAAGGGACGATAAACACAAGACAAATATTACACCATTGGTAATATTAAGGATATCTCAGAAGTTTTTTTTTTCCACTATTTAATATAGTATACAATATCAAGAGTATTGATCTCCAGAATATCAACATATGATATTCATCAATTTCTCAAAATAGGGTATGATATCACATTTGATATCAAGTGTCTTGATCTCCCAGAATATCAACATTCGATATTCATCAAGTACTTAAAATCAATTTTTGATATCACATTTGATATCAAGAGTATTGGTCTCCCAGAATAATGATATCCACCACTTACTCAAAATGTTTAGATATCACATTTGATATCAAGAGTATTGGCCTCCCAGAATATCAATGATATTCCCCACTTACTCAAAATGTTTAGCTATCACATTTGATATCAAGAGTGTTGGCCTCCCAAAATATCAATGATATTCACTGAGTACTCTAAAAGTAATAGCCTCCTAGAATGTTGAGATACAAGACATTCACCATTTACTCAATTTTTTTTATCTCATAATACAATTTTATCGTAAGATCATCACCTTGCAACAAATTCTCCAAATACAAGTGATGATCATTTGGAAGTTTTCACTTCCTCATGATGTACATAGGGGATAGACCCATATAAAAATCACATGTTCACAGTCCTCTTAACAGTGAAAATTTATAGATCATTATAGAAACCATCTCAGCATGGTTTACTCCCTCTTAATCAATAAAATCAGTTTCACTGAAGGTTAACCAAATAGCATCCTTAGTCTTCTCACTCTGAATCTTAATCTCCCTCTTTTTCTTGCAAGAACATTCTCAGAGGAAAAGATCAAGGCAAATAGCTCATATAGAGATATAAATAAGAATGATAACATTAGTTTGATGTTTAGTAATTTAACTCATGCATATTACTAACAACAACATAAATGATTATAACATAACTCTTTATTTTATATTTTCAAAAATTAAGATAACATAATACTTAATTTTATTTATAATATAATACTTAAAAATAATCAATTCATTTGATATCACATATCAAATATATATATTATGAATTAATTCATAACATATAACATATATCATATTAGATATATATAGTATGAATTGATTGAATTTTAACATTAGAATAAAACATAAAATATATCATACCTTCACCAAAAATTTATCTGGTAATTTATTATTACTTAGAGAATTGATTTAAAATATATGCATTTCCATTTTAGGTTATCTAAAGCTACATAGACACAGTGAGGTGTTGCATGCCTAAAATTTCTTCCAAGAACCCTGCTTCAATTTTCTTTGTAAGATATCAAAGAACTCATCGGTTGTCTGGCCGGTGGTTCCATCGGCTTCTATATTTGTCTCTTCAATGAAAACTATTTCATCTGTATATGATATTCTCTCATGTAAAAAGTATCTTCCTAATCTTCAACCTCTTAGGAAACAAGAATGTTTGACGTGGAATTCTTCCAAAAGATTTTCTCATCTAGTGTAGATCTTCGAAGCTGAACAAAGATCCCATTTTGAAGTTGTACAAATTCACATACATTAAATCTCTAGTTTTTCTTTGGAGATCTTAGAGTGCCTTTTTTTAATTTTTTGACCTATTGTGGTGAATTATAAGACCAATGGAAGTATTTCTTTTATAATCAAATTTTTACATAACCAGATTAAAATATTAAAACTCATGCTTATGGAAAAATATTAAAACTCATGCTTTTGAGGGATACATTGAATATTTTATGGGGACACAACCCAAGCACAGAATGGACACAACAAGAAAGGGAATAACTATAAAAATATTCTAGTACACTTAGTATAGAGAAATAGACTCTAAAATAGGCCCTATGGGCTTACAATAGCATAAAACCGAAGACAATTTCTTCTCCTAGTACCTTCTCTCAAACTCCACTCCGAACTACCTTTTACAATGCCAGAAATGTTCTTAAATAGACCCCAAAGGGTTAAGGATTAGGAATACATTCTAGAAAGTGCTAGTAGGCATCCACCGACCAAATAGAAGGCTCTAGAAGTCACATTAGAAGTTGGTGCAGAATTAGAAGAATCCAAAAATGGTAACCGAACTTCTGGGAGGCATAACTTTTGAACCATAGCTCCGATTGACAAATCATTTAAATTTTTGGAAAGCTCTTGAAGCACTCTATAGACCTATGGATAGCTTCACTCATCCCCCATTTTTTTCCCTGTTCAAGGTCATTTAATGCCCCTAACCTAACTTTGAAGCATTCTTAGGATATCTCTAGAAATCAAAAAACTATGATAACTTTCAAACCGTGGGGCCTTTTGACCTGATTCTTTTTTCTGGAATGCTCTAAATTACAATTACATTCATCCAGCCAATTTAAACCTTCTAGTTCACCAAAATAATGGCTCAATTAAATACTCTTTTTTTTTTGCATTTACACGTATCCCAAGGTGATTAAAAACTCTATCTTAGAACAATAATAGTGGAACTGTGAGAGTTGGAACCTTTATTTGACCCAAATGGGTATCCAGAAATGAAAACACATGAAACAAAAACTAAGTCTAAGTACATTTTTTTTGGGTGACACAGGATTGCCCTTATACCTCTAGATGCTCATGCATCAGACACCCAGGGTAGATTGAAAAGAGACCCTGTCACTTTATGAATGGTAGAGGAAATTCCAAATGGGAAACCTTAGCTACTAATATCCAAGTTGAGTCCTCTATCGGTTGTCCTTTCCACTTGACCAGATACTCTTCATACTGCCTATTTCTAGTACTCCTACCCACATGATGATCTAGAATGTCTTCTATCTCCTCCTTCTTAGAAGTAGGAATTGGACATGGCTCTAACATCGGCTCCTCATCTGCACCATCATCATGATACTCTATTAAGTCTGAGATGTTGAAAATAGGAGAAATGTGAATACCATCTGGAAACTCCACCTCATATGCATTTCCTCAGTCATGTTTTTTCCAAATTTTGTAGGGGCCAAATTTCTTCATTTTTAGCTTGTTGTAAGTACCGGCTAGAAATCTTTCTTTTCGTAAGTGTACCACGACTAGATCCCCTACTTGGAATTCCTTATATCTTCTCCTTTGATCAGCCCTAGCTTTATACTCTTGATTCATCTTGGTAATATGTACCTAAACCTCCTCATGTAGACACTTGATATGTTTAGCAAATTCTTTAGCTTTAACACTTGTCCTCTCCCCTTGCTCTATCTTCCTTAATTTTGGTGTAGTCCTTGGGCTACTTCCATATACAATTTGGAATGGTGATCTACCAGTACTCATATTTATAGAGTTATTATAAGCAAACTCCGCTTGTAGTAGAATCAAATCCCATCCCTTGGGCTTATCTCCAACTAAACATCTCAGTAAATTGCCCAGACTTCTATTTACCACTTCTGTTTGGCCATCAGTCTGCAAGTGATGTGTGGAACTAAATTTCAAATCTGTTCTCAACTTCTTCCACAATGTTCTCTAGAAATACCCCACAAATTTGGTATCTCTGTTAGAAACTATACTCCTTGGGAGATCATGTAGTCTTACCACCTCTCTGAAAAACAAGTCTACAATATGGACAGCATCATGAGTTTTGTGGCATAGAATGAAATGTGCCATTTTGGAGAACCTATCAACGACCAGAAATACTGAGTCATTACCCCTTTGTTTCCTTGGCAATCCAAGAACAAAATCCATACTTATGTCCTCCCATGGCTTTGATGGAACAGGCAATGGCTAATATAGTCCAATATTGTGACTAAATCCCTTGGAAACTTGACAAATCTGACAACTCTGTACAAACTTCTTCACATCCTCTGAAATTTGAGGCCAAAAAATTGTTCTCTAAGAATGGCGATGGTCTTATCTCAACCAAAATGTCCTACCATCCCTCCACTGTGTTTCTCCTTAATCAGATTTTCCCTCATGGAACTCCTTGGAATGCATAATTGACTGCCCTTGAATAACATACCATCCTGAATCAGATAGTCTAACCACTTAGTTCTATCTACAGCAACAGGCTCTTTACAAACTTTTCATGCTTCAACAAAATCAAGATCCTCAGGGTACAGATTCTTGATTTCATCAAACCCAACTACTTCAACCTGCATTACTTCTTGGCTTAATACAGCCCCAACAGTATTGCCACTAGCATCACAATCCACCTAGAACACCTTTCTAAAATGTGGAAGTGCCAACATAGGTTGTTCTATCACCTTCTTCTTTAGCAATTCAAAACTTCTCGCAGCTTCCACAGTCCATTTGAACTCTTTTCTATCCCCTCTTATTGTCTCAGTTAGGGGTGCACATATGCCACTGAAATTCTTAATGAACTTCCTATAAAAACTAACTAGACCATGAAATGATCTTACCTCAGTAGCAAACCTCGAAGTAGGCCATTCCAAGATGGTTTTTACCTTCTCTGGATCCATTTTGAGACCTTCAAGTGATATAACAAACCCCAAGTAGACTAACTCCCTTTTTGCAAAGATACACTTCTTCAGACTAATTAATAGTTTCTCTTCCCTCAACCTTTCAAGGACACTATGAATATGCAATAAATGTTCTTCCAAAGTCTTGCTGAAAATTAAAATATCATCCAAATAGACAATAACAAATTTTCCCAAGAACTTCTTAAGTACCTCATTCATAAGCTGCATGAAGGTGCTTGGGGCATTCGTCAATCCAAAGGGCATGACTAACCACTCATAAAGATCTTCCTTGGTCTTGAAGGCTGTTTTCCACTCATCTCCTTCTTGTATCCATATCTGATGATAGCCACTCTTGAGATCTATCTTTGTAAAGTACTGAGCTCCACGTAAGCAGTCCATAAGATCATCCATTCTTGGCAAAGGAAACTGATACTTAATGGTTATCCTATTTATAGCTCTAGAGTATGTACACATCCTCCACTCTGCATCCTTCTTTGGTGCCAGTACTGCAGGTACTGCACATGGACTCAGACTCTCCTGAATCAAACCCTTTCTCAATAGCTCCTGAACCTATCTATTTAGCTCCTCAATTTTAGTAGGAGTCATCCTATGAGCATCCTTGTTAGGCAAACTAGCTCCTAGAATTAAATCTATCTGATGACTAATTTGCCTTACAGGTGGAAATCCTTCTGGAACATTATCAGAGATGATATCTCCAAACTCACCTAGTAAATCTAAAACTTCAAGTGGTATTTCACTACTACCTTCTTTATCTTTCCTAGGAATCAAAGCATAACACATACGCTGATGTTTCATTCCATCTAAAAACTTCCTTCCATCAACAAGACAAATCGTAGCACTACTACATACCTTTTCACCTTCCTTTTTCATGGGCTTCAGTTTGTGGCGAACTCCATCCTTTGTTAGAGAGTATGTGTTTGCATGACCATCATGTACTACATGCCTATCAAACTGCCATGGTCTTCCCAACAATAGATGGCAGACATCCATTGGAATAAAATCACAGAGAACTTCATCATGGTAACTCCCAATTTTGAATTTCACTAAACATTGTTCACTTACCAGGACCTTATGATCATCTTTCACCCAAGCAATCCGATAAGGCTAGGGGTGTTTCTCCCTCTTGAGCTTTAGCTTAGAGACCATTTCTTCTAATACCAAGTTATCATTACTACCACCATCAATGATCACATCACAACATTTATCCTTAGACTTGCACCTAGTATAGAATAAACTCCTCCTTTTTCTTGGTTCAATCTCACCACTTAGTAGGACCCTTTCATTTACTAAAGTCTCTCCTCTTTCTGCATCCTCTGAATGTGATGATTGTGCATCCTCATCCACATGAGCAACCTTCTTCATTGCAATGGAAACATGTACCACAGAAGCCTCCTCTTCCTTGTCCACGTCCTCTACCTCTTCCTCTCTGATTTTCAAAGTCTTGATCACGGGAATGGTTGAAACCCTTGTTCCTCTGGTTCCTGCTAGTACCCACATCTTCATTTTTCTTTTGGGTTTCATTTTGGTCTCCAGATGACCTACCACTAACCCTTCCTCCTTGACCATGCCCTCTTTGTCTCCCTTCAAACCTCTTATTTAGCTTCTCTTCAACTCATAGGGTAAACTGGTATGCCTCTTCAATGCTGGTCATTCTTACTAGACTTAATTCCTCCTATATGCTAGGTTGCAACCCACTGATATAATGAGCAACCTTCTCCTTATTTGCTTCTACATGCCTTTCTCTAATCAAAAGTTAATAAAACTCCTCTGTATATTCTTGGACTAATTTTCCTACTTGTTTTAACCCATGCATCTTCTTAAACAAATCAAGCTCGTAGTCAACAGGAATGAACTGCTTCTTCAATTTGTCCACCATGCAATCCCACCTTGTGATCTTATCCTTTCCTCTTCTATTTCTTTCCAATTGAACCTTTTGCCACCAAATTTTTGCATGGATTTTCATTTTGGCCTTTGCAAACTTAACCATATTTGGATCCCTGATATCCTCATACTCAAAGTACTCTTCCAGTTCATTGATCCAATCGATCAACTCATCTGGTTTCAAATTTCCTGAAAATACACCCACATCAATTGTAGATCTTTTCCCAAACTTAGTAATGACCCTAAAAAGCCTTTCCTCTACCTAATTCAGAACTTCCCTGTCAAATTCCCCTTCTAGTCCAATTTCTTCTTCTTCATTATCGTCCTCACTTTCGTCGCCTACAACAACATTTGTTCCTCTACGGAGCTCCTCCTGTAATGCTTGTACCTACCTTTGGAGGGCTCTAACCTCCTTAGGATTAATAGCTTCAGCCCTTCCACCACACTCTCTTTTTGGAGGCATCTTATTAACTCAAACCCACAACCACACCATCCTGGTGCAAACTGCCTCACAGTCGACGTTCTATCTACACTCTCAGGAAAATTGGCTCTGATACCAGTTGATGGGGACACAACCCAAGTATAGAATGGACATAATAGGAAAGGGAAAATATTATTAACTATAAAAATATGCTAGTACACTTAGTATAGAGAAATAAACTCCAAAACCGGCCCTATGGGCTTACAATAGCATAAAACTGGAGATAATTTCTTCTCCCAGTACCTTCTCTCAAACTCCACTCCGAACTACCTTTTACAATGCTAGAAATGTTCTTAAATAGACCCTGGAGGGTTAAGGATTAGGAATACATTCTAGAAAGTTCTAGTAGGCATCCACTGACCAAATAGAAGGCTCTAGAAGTCACATTAGAAGTCGGCACAAAATTAGAAGAATCTAGAAATGGTAACCGAACTTTCGGGAGGCATAACTTTTGAACCGTAGCTCTGATTGACGAACCATTTACATTTCCAAAAAGCTCTCAAAGTGCTCTATAGCCCTATGGATAGCTTCACTCATCCCCCTTTTTTTGGCCCTATTTGAGGTCATTTAATGTCCCTAACCTAACTTTGAAGCATTCTTAGGATATCTCCAATAAATGAAAAACTGTGATAACTTTCAAACCGTGGGGCCTTTTGACCTGATTCTTTTTCTGGAATGCTCTAAATTACAATTACATTCATCCAGCCAATTTACACCTTCTATTTCACCAAAATAATGGCTCAATTACATACTCCTATTTTTTTGGCATTTACACATATCCCAAGGTGATTAAAAACTCTATCTTAGAACACTGATAGTGGAACTGTGAGAGTTGGAACCTTTATTTGACCCAAATGGGTATCCAGAAATGAAAAGACATGAAATAGAAACTAAGTCTAAGTACATTTTTTTTGGATGACACAGGATTGCCCTTATACCTCTAGATGCTCCCGCATCAATATTTTAGGACCAAATCACATTCGGATTCATATAAGTTCATAGAGTTTAACATCTAAAACAAGAAGGTATTCCTCCCTCACATCCACATTTTGAATTAATATAACTTGATTGACTATGCATATTAAAATAGCCATGTTCACATCTTCATTGTAATATGAAATTATCTTTGCTTTCACCCATTCACTCTATATCACTAGTCTAAATTTTGAGTAGATTGGTGTATATCAGTATTAAATTTTCCATATCAACTTCTCTAATCTGAATCATCCAAATATGACACTTGTTGATGCACACATTATTCTCTAGTAGTTTATTGTTTTTTCATTTACTTTCCTTTCATGTGTGATAAATTATTTCTATGGTAAATGCTAATAATCATTTCTTACACTTGCAACTTGGCTCTAATACCATGTTGAGTATTTTGGATCTACTGCAAATGTAATGACATTTCCTATTGAGGTATATGTTTTCAATATGCAACATCCTCTCATTTATATTGAGCATAGGTTATTGAATAGACATCTTTATTCAATAATCAAGTAATTAATTTATATAAACTTTATTATTATTATAATATATTTCTCACATATAATAAGTTTATATCTCACATAGAATTATATCTCATATATAATTACATGTATATCCATAGAGTTATCTGACAGAAGCTACCAAACATTAACACTTAGTGATCCCTTTGTATCTTGCATATGGATTTGGATCTTTGTTACCTTTCAACTAGAACTGATTCTAATGTTTTCTTTGATAGCCTAGTTCCAGTTCTTCCTTGAGAACTTAATTATAAATGGTAGAGTTACCCAATTCTTGAGTGACTTGACCATCATTACTTAGACTAGTATCCTTGGTAAACTTAGGAATCCATTGTTGTCTCATCTACTTTCTAATGTTATCAAGCTTTGCCTTCTTCTCATCTTCAATTTTACCAGTATTCATACAATTCTTGGCAAGATGACCAAGTTTTGTACAAATGAAACATCTTATAGTGATATTTCTTTTCCTCATATGATGTTTAACACAATTCATACCAATGTGTCCAAATTCTCCACAGTAATGACATCTACACCAGGTATTGTAGTCCCAACCTAATATTGCTTTCACAATTTGTTTTGTAGGATTCAATGTATTTGCTTTGCATTCTGATGTCTTGTGTCCATGTTTCTTACATTTATGATAGTTGCCTTCAAATTTTGGTTTCTCTTTGCATTCATTAGCCTTATGACCATGTTGATTGCAATTATAGCATTTTCCATTGAATTTTTCTTTTCCATTACTCCAACATTTGTTTGATGTATGACTTATCTTACCATAGTGATTGCAAGTAGGTCTTTGATTTTTTTGAGCACCTTGTTTGGAGGATTCACCTTCTTCTTTGTATCCAATTCCTTCTTTTCCTTTTTGCCTATAAAGGTTTTGCTCATTCAATTGATCCATGTCTACTTGAGATTTCATCATTCTTTCATTGATTTTCTTCTCAGTGTTTAGGTCATTTCTCAATATTTCACTGATTTTTTTTTTAGATCTCAACTCATTTTTTATTCTTTCATTTTCAAGTCTTGGGCTCATAATTTCCTCATTTGCATTGGAGAGTTGATCAATAAGGTCTACTTGCTGAAGGGATTGGTTCTAGATCTCATTATTCCTTCCATCCATCTCTTCTTTTATCTTGTTTCTTTATTTCAAGACTTCACATAACCTTACTTACTGAATTTCTTGTTCTCTTTTTTTAGCTTTCTTACATCTTCTTGCAGGGAACCATTCTTCTCTAGGATTTCTTTGATTGTATCATTTTTTTCATCTAAACTATTTGAAGGGTGAAAATCTTTAATTCTTTCTTCAATGTAGAGATGATCATTCATTTGATTTGCAAATTCTTTTCTTCTTTTCAGGGATTGGGAATGTTGCTCCTTAGCTTTCTTGAGTTGGGCAATGGCCATTTCCAAATCCAAATTTTCATTGTCAATAGCTTTGTCAAGTCTGAATATTTCCATATCCTTGATCTTTTTTCAAGTTGTTAGACTTTATCTTGAGAACCACAGTGCTCTGATACCAATTGTTGAAAATAATCAAGAGTATGCTAAGTTACTTAGAGGGGAGGGGTGAATCAGTAACTTTTGAAACTTTAACTATTTCAATTCTTAAACCAATAAATCAATTAGTACGTAATTCACCACATCTAATCCAATTGTGTGTATGAGAAACTAGAAACATGAAAGCATCCATAACACTTGAACACAAAGATTTGGTGACCTAGAAACCTTCCAAATAGAAAGTAAAATTGGGGTGGGGATGATACCCACAAACTTTAGTACTATAGCATAAAGTTGGCCTATTAAGGCTTATATTGATCATTTATGATGATCTTCCCTATTAGGAGCAAATAAGACTGCTAGATCCACCTTGTGAGAGGATTTACAAACATACAATGAAGTATGCACTTAGTAAAGAGATTTAGAAAAGACTATTAGGTCTACCTTGTTAGAGTATTTTGACTGGTTCACCTGTTAAGATAAAGTAGTAGATCTCTAATTTGCAACTGAGTTTGCTGATAGAGATTCCTTAGTGTATTGATCATCTTTTTGTGATAGATTTTTCATTGTACTAATATGGCTTTTATAATTCTTTATCTACTATATTCACAATACATGTGCTTTCACATTCGCATTCTCATTCTTTCTTACACACACACTTTTTAATATGATACAATACATCACATATATATACCAATCCAATTTACAAAATTAAAAAGTCAACCCCCATGAAGATACTTAGATTTTGAAGACTGACTCGGTGAGGTTCTAATACTTGGCATCCACTATCACTGCTTGGCATTGTCATGCTCTTGGTAGACATAGAAGCTCAGTCCATACTAATCACTTTCAAGTAGTCTTAAACTTAGTCTACATTGGTGACTTAGTAGATATTGTGCAACTTGGTAAATACTGACTCACTTGGTTACCATGAAGTAGCTTGGTTAACACTAGCTTTGCATCACCTGAACTATGAACTCGATAGATAATGCAATGCTCGGTAAACATATGCTTCACATCACATGAACTATGAACTTGGTAACCACTAATAAACTTGGTATACACTGAAATGCTTAGTTTGAACTACAAGACTTCACACTAACTAAATCTATTTGGTAACCACTGAGATTAGTCCAAAAGGCTCGATAGTTGTATAGAATCTAAATAACTTTGTGTCACTAATAAAAAACTTGACTGATATGTTAACAAATGGAACTATTGTCAGGATATCCACCTTGATCTACAAGCATTGTAATCATCCTCACCAAAATACTATGCTCATTTCCATCGAAATTGAGATGAATATGTGTCGAAACTCACATCGCACATATAACATTATTGTTGAAATGCTATGATTTTTCTTATCTAAATTATGTTGAATGTGCATCAAAACTCATGTCACAGGTCTAGCATCCTCATCAAAATGTTGTGGTCCCTTTTGTCAAAATTGTGACGTCCGGTTCTTTTTTTTTTTTTAACTATGATAATGCTATCACACGTGACTATTGTAGAGCCCTTCAAGCTCTATAATGGTGGCCTCCATAGGCAATTCTAGAGTGTTTGTGCAAGAAGGACAAGCTCCTTCTGCTCTCATGCGTGACTATTGTGAAGTCCTTGAAGCTCTGTAATGGCAACCTCCATAGGCAAGTCAAGAGTGTTTGTCTCTTTTTTATTAAAACCTCTTGATAGGGTAGTTCTCTCTAGTTTTTTGCTTGTAGGACTTGCATTTTATAGAGATAAGGGAGGAAATGGTGCAGATGATAGGAATTAGTTGTAAGTGCCTGTAGGAAGTGGAGCTAGGGGAATTTCCAGGAGAGCAGTTGTAGCGCATCTTCAACAAAGCCAATGAAAGTGAGAAGGTGACCATGATTGTGCTTATAGGGGTAGATTACTAGTTTGTCCATCATGTTCATGATGGAAATCTTATTCATGACCTTTTCCTACCCATCATTCAATTTATAGGCCAGTTGACACTTTTCAATGGTATGGTCAAAAGAATGCTCGCAGATAAATTCTTTCACCAAGTGGCTGTGGCCATAGACTTGATGGATATCAATATCTTGGGTAGGCTACTAAATGAATTGTTTACCCTAGAAGATAGGGAAAAGAAAAAGATTAAGAAAAAGGCCTAGGCAATCTTCAAGAATTATAATGCTCAAGATAATGATATGGAAAAGTTTTTTTCATTCTTTCACATTAACGACAAGCCTTTTTTAGAGGATGTCATAGCTAGGTTGGCCTCAATTGGCGAGGGTATCGGATACCTTTATCATTGAGGATGTATTTTCAGTTTATTATTGGAGGATCTTCTCTATAACACATGTATCTATTTTTTGGTGATCAATATAATGGGTACTGCCCCCTAGGAAGAGCAAATAAAGAATGAAATGCATTAATGCCCACATATGATTGAGTAGGTCAATACTAGTGAAAATGTATAGATATGCTTAGCATGATATTAGATGATCTAAAAGGAAAACAATTTAAGATAGTTTGCATGCTTTTTTGAATCAATGAAAATTTAAAAGAACAAAATGAAAATAATGTAGACTTTAAATACATCGAATGACATTTTATTTAGCTACAATAGTCAACTATACTAGCTAATTGGTCAACAAGTAATATATCTTCTCTCAAAAGACACCTTGAAGAATGCAAGAATTTTCATTAAATCCTCAATAGTCAAATGATCAACATAGATCTTCTAAAAATAAGAATTTTATTGTTCATCAATATCAACAACAAACACTTCAGATGATGACTGCTCTACAGCACCAACACTTAATAATTAGGGGTTCACATGAACCATTGCAGAATGTAACCATTTCATTTCTTCCACAAGATCTTAGGAATCTAATTGGCCAACATTAGACTAAAGCACCTAAAAAAATTACAATCTTATAGTGAAGCAAGATATGTTCATTCATTCTAAAATATATTAGGGAGAGAAAAATAAAATCCATGTCACTAAAAAAAACATACATCATTGCTCATTATAACCAATTTGAAAGGGATAAGCATCATTCAAAACCTTCACCTAAAATAAGGTATCCCTATGAGTGCTCAAATTTTCATTTAGCCATGTTTCCAAATTCAAATACTCCCTTTTAGATGCAAAAGAAAAGGGTGTCATGTCCAACACAAGAGACAATGCCTAAAAATTGCAAGTTATGTGTTTAATAATGATGACAATAACCTAAATATTAAATCAAAAGCAACTCTAAGATAATAAAATGTAAATTATAGGGGCCCTCTCTAGTTGTTTCTTTGAAATTTACTAGAGGGTAAGGAAAACATGGGGTTCCCTAGTTGTCCCCAGTACACAATCCCTAAGCAACAACATTGCTAATGTTTCTAATACTAACTTTTACCCAAAATTACCAGCAATTGCAACACTTGGTTCTTTCTTTATGGCACATTAGTGAGACATGATATGCATAAATAGTCTGTGTTAAAATGTGGGAAAACAATATAGCTTCATTCCTACATAAACAACAATAAAAATTTGCACATGTAATTGTGTTGTAATGAATTCATAGTCTTACCTTTATCTCTTGGCATGCATCTACAATTTTTGAGACACTTGTAAGATCTTTTGAATGGATGTCTATCATACTCCAAAGGACAATTTGAGGATTAATATGCCAAATTTGGTTAAGTACAATGATGCTACTAAGGTTTCCCCCAAGGCATAAGGAAAAAAGAGTAGAAAACATATCACATTGAAGCATGTTAAAGTTGGTTTGCACAAGTGGTGTTGCATTCTAATTAGTCAACATAAATTAAGTGTCACAAACATAGAAAACAAATGAAACAAAAGTGCCATAGGAAACTAACTTTGACTTGGGCAACGACGACGAGCAAAGTCTCTAGACATTGATTAATAGGATACTCAAACATCGAGCACACAATAGGCCCATGCCCCATCTCTGCCAAATGGCATAATACCTCTACCAGATCAAAAGATAACCATGCCTAATTTATATTACCAAATGGAATTTTATTTCCATTTGGACCTTCCAAGGGTGCTTGTCAAAGTGGGATTTTTTAATTAATCAAAAATTGAAAAATAGCATAATAGCTAAGAAGGTTGTGTCAAATGTGATGGGATCAAATGTTAAATCATTGAAGCTTTCATAGTGGAGAGCTATGTTCAAATCCAAAAAAAATTCAAATATGTTTATATGAAATAAAAGATGAATTTTAAACTAGGTAAACCACTACAACCAATTCTGAGTATGGTGTACTCCAATGGGCAATGCTTCATGCAAGTCATGGAGAAATTGATTGAAGAGATGACTCCACTCTTAACATTGAAAGGTAAAGGGCACTCAACCATTAGAATATCAATCAAAAAAATAGATGAACTTGTGAGCTGAGTCATGTAGCCTTCTTGAATTTGTATATGTCATAATTTTAGTTGATGCAGATACAACAAATCTCAAGAATGATAGCTTTACCTTCATCATTCTTCCATACACCTGCAAAATGTCTAAATAGGAAGCAGATCCTACAGGTAATTAAAATAAAAAATCAATTATATTCAATTCATCATTTGTGGTTAGCAAACCCTTTTTTCCCTACTTAGGGAGCATTATAGAAATGCAAAAAATACATAAGCATGCAAATAGGATCTGGTGATATAGAACTCTGCCATGTTTACCTGGCAAAATTTTGCATAGGTCAACATCAGCATTGAGAATGAATATTGATTTGGTATATAAAACCTTTCATGATCTAAAGCCTTCATTACTTTAACCCAACTAATGTCTAGGGCCTGCAATAACAACCAATATCAACTTCATCCAAAGCTCCTTAAAGCATTACAAAAATAAAATATATAGTTTTGCAACAAGTTAAGTAAATTGTAGAAGACTCACCAACTCCTTAATAGAATCTAAAAGAATGTCTATATTCCAAGAGGTTAACCATGAACAGTCAGTTGTGGAACTACTAAAAAGTGAAGACTAAAATGTTACATGCATGCCATGAGCATCAACAAGGTCTATGTGAGTGTGAACAATAGTACTAATTATCTTGGAAATAGTCTACTTTGTAAGTGGGAAAAAAAATGACAAAACATCTTTGAAATGTGAAACATTTATTGTACAACCATATCCAAGCTCCTCCATTATTCTTGCAACATTAGTAGCCTCTTCCAACTATGTCAAAATAGTATCTGACACTTGCAAATTGCATGCACAAGATTGAAAACTCTTGCAGTGACCAAATACTATAGAATTAAAGTAGTGTGCATATAAAACTAGCATATAACTCTAATGAGTCACAACTATCAACCTTTATCATTGCACTCTGTAAGAAAATATTTAGAAGAAGAAGAAGAATATAAGGGTAATGATGGAACTTCAGACCTTATGCCATAGGACCTTGGGGTACCAAAATAACGTTTGCTACTGGCACAGCCTCCCAAAACTCAATGAAGCCTGTGCCCATTTTCCTATACTTTCCTTTGCAACCCTGCAAAGTTTCTTCCACCCTGGTGAAGCAAATTTGGTTTTTGAACCAACAAAATAAAGTAAAATAAGAATTGGGAACAATCAAGCAGCATTTCTTTGAAATAGTTTAACTAAATACCTTCACAAATATAAGAGGAATCTTGAAGGTGGTTACCACTAAACTGTAGCTTGATGAGATGCCAATTCTTCCAAGAAGAAAAGACAACTATTTCTTGATAAAAATAAAAATGCAAGAATTGTGTGAGAAAGATATCATTTGTCTTATATCCAAAAATCTAAATCAGAAAAAGCAATAGTCCATTTTCTTGCCATGCCATGTATGTACCTAAATTTGATAAGAATGGTAATGAACTAGAAGAACAGAGTTTAGTGGTTAATTATAAGTTGCAAAGTGCGTGCATAGAAGATAATCAATATCCTCTACCTAATAAGGCATAGATGATTATATATAGCTTGCCTTAGAAATTTGATTTCTATTTAGTTTAGTTTGAGCTTCACTTGGTTTCGAGAATAATATTCTCTACTTAACAAGGCCAACCACGTGAAGGTGGAAGCTCATTTGGCCCCTCCTCCCTCAACATCACTCTAAATTCCCCATTAACATCTAATAACATTCATTTACACATAAAATTCATTAGCATCTAATAATATTCATTCATTCAACCATTTTTGAAATATAACATTCAATCATTATAATCATACAATAACATTCATTAAGACATAAAATTCATTAACATCTAATAATGTTCATTCATTCATTCATTCAACCATTTTTGAAGTATAACATTCAATCATTATAATCACATGATAACATTCATTAACACATAAAATTTATTAACATCTAATAACATTCATTCATTCAAACATTTTTGAAATATAACATTCAATCATTATAATTACATGATAACATTCATTACCACATAAAATTTATTAATATTTAATCACATTCATTCATTCAACCATTTTTGAAATATAATATTCAATCATTATAATCACATGATAACATTCATTAACACATAAAATTCATTAACATCTCATAACATTCATTAACAACATTCATGAATATTTTATTAACACATAAATTTCATTAACATCATTTCATTCCCCTCATCTATTGATTCTAATAGCGATGCATGTCTCCTCCTCATCTACGTCGTGAGTTAAATTCAAACCACTTATAGTAGTGAATTACATGTATTTAATTAAGCAAAAGAACCATAAATCAAAAAATTTATTTAAATGAACAAACACTTTTTTTTTTACCTAAATGTGCCACATGATGATCTACATGGTGATCAGTCTAAACATCCTTTGGTACTCTTTCAACATGACATTTGTGTTGCCCAATCTTTTCTAGTCTAGCCTTTGTTGCCTTTGATGTATCCTAAAACCTATGAAAAATTTGAAATATGTTAGATGATATAGATATAAAGATGCCTAATCAATGCATTATTACATTGTACTAGTAGTTAATACTATTGCATACCTTCTTCTCTCATTTGTAGGTGTAACTCCTCTTTTAACATCCATTATTTTCTTTGCATACAAAATGAAGTCATTCCAACCCCTCACTAAAATAAAGGGAGGATGCTCATACTTTGGATTGTGGGCGAGACTCCTTCTATAGGAGTCTCTCATAGTGTTCAAATGTTTTGTACATTTTTCCAAAATTTTATCCCCTAAAAATTCTACCAAACTCATGCTCTAAATCTGCAATGAACTAATCTTTTAATTGTTTATCTTGCAAGTTCCACCTTTTAAGAAAAAAACACAAAATTGTTAGATAGAAAAATTAACTAAAGTTGTGTACCTTGAATATGTTGGAAATCTAATTGAAAAGTTCATTGTTGTTGAAGATCAAAGAGGGAGATTGTTATAAAAGAATGTTTTCAGTCATTGTTTTTCCATTGATGTCAAACCTACTCTTTTTAGGGATGATATTTTCTTATAAGATCCAAGTACTATCACTTAGTTGATTGATGAAGAGGATTTGATCAACAAGATGTAACAAGAGCACCTAAAGGAAAGGTTGAGTTATGATGTTGTAATGAAGTGCAAGGATCAGTTAAGACAATGTTTAAGTAATGTATTGATGACATGCTCAAAGATACAAAGGTTGGTCACACTTAGAAACATTAAAAGAAGAAGTTGTAACAAGGTTGACTGCAAAGCTTTAACTAAGATCATCAGTAGGTGCGGAGCAAGTTAGTTGAAGCTAAGAAAATTCTTAGTAGAAGATGAGTAACAAACATTTCTAATGTGTGCCAAGTGATCTTCAAGTGTCGCTTAAAGATCAAGTGCCAAGCATTAGAAAATTTTCAATTGGTGTTGAGTGATCTTTAGGTGTCGAGCATCAGGAAAAACATAGTTGATGCCAAGTAACACAATATGTGTCGAGCACCAGTATTTCAATAGTTTCGAGCTACTACATTATTTCAAATGATGAAGATTCATCAAATCTAAGCTGACATAGTGGTTTCATTGAATTTTGTGAATGAGTTGGAAGATAAGGATGATGAGTTGTTGGCACAGAATCTTATGTAAACTATTTTTGGGCAAATTCTAAAGGATTATTCAAGAAATTTCTAGAGGAAACAAAATATGGGTTAGATACAATGAATCCTACCTAATCCATGCAAATTGAAATTGAAAAATAGAAGAATCAAGTGGGAAAAGGAACTCCAAGACTTATATTTAAGAAATCATAAACCAAGAAGTAGAGAGCTGCTGATACTATTGTTGCTAAAGTGCCAAATCTGCAAAGTGATTGAAAGGGTGTCAAGAAGGAGACATCTAGGAGAAGGAAGAGCATAGAGGCTTTGCTTCTATGAGTGGTCATGAAGAGATGATTGCACTGGTACAGTAAGTATGGAGACTCAAGGAGACAAAGCTTGAAAGGAGGCAAGTTGTTAAGAGTTGCAGAGATTGAAGGCTAGGCAAGGGTATGAGCTGAGAAGTGATCTGAGATCTACAAGATAAGTTGTATGTTGAAGTCAGGTCAAGATTTTCTAATACTCTCTAGAAATTGCATTAGAACTGAAAATCCTATGGACTTAGGTTGGCCTAAAAATCATTTGTAAATTCTTTAACAAGGTGGCACTCCAAGTGAATGTTCTAAAGTCCTCTAACTAGGCCCACTCTTAATAGGGTGGTTAAATCCTCTAACAAGGTCACATTTAACAGTGTGTTGTAAGCCTTGAACAAGGCATGACTTTCATAGGGAATCACTTTAGAATGGTGAAAATTGAGTAGCATGTTATGTTTCCACATAAATCATTATCTCATGTGTTGATTTCTTGTGTGTTATACTTGCATGTTGATTTATAGTAACTTGTTGATTAGATAAGTTAAAGCTTGGATGAATAGTTGAATGATTTCACTGTACACAATGAAAAGTTTGAATAGGAAATTTGGACCTTGAATAATTGATTCATCCCCCCCCCCCACCTCTCATTTATTCTAAAGCAATTCTAACAATTGGTATCAGAGCCATATGCTGATTTAGTTTCAAGGTACTAGAAGCAAGAAGATCAAGATGTCCAAGAGAGAAGTTCCCAAGCTCAACAAAGACAACTTTTCTGCATGGAAAAGTTTGATGAAATCACACCTTGGATCAATAGGTGACTATGTACAAACCTTAATTGGAACAGAGCATGTAACTCTAGCAGAACCTCTCACTGTAGATGACTTAAACAAAAAGAAGGAGCATAACCAAGCAATGTTGGAAATTGCATCTGCACTTAGCTATGTTGAATATGATGACATCAAAGACTATAACACTACATTCAAAATATGGAAAACCTTATCAGATATCTATGAAGGTGATCAAAATGTCCAAAGAGCAAAGAGAGGAAGCCTAAGAGGGAAATTTGATGACATGAAGATGGAGGAAGGTGAAAATGCTGCTTAGTATGCTGCAAGAATAAAAGAAGCAATTAGAAGTCTAGGTGGACAACTGGAAGAAGAAACATCCATCAAAAAATAGTTAAGAACTCTACTCCCTGTCTATGCTATAAGAGTTTTAGCCATCCAAGAGCTGAGGTGTGTACAAGGGAACACACCAACCTTTAAAGGAATAGTTGGAAGACTTACTACATTTGAGCTATCCAATTTTGACAACTATAGACTTGAGAACCTTGAATCTACTTTCAAGGCCAAGATGACAATTAAAGATACTGAGGAGGACACATCAAGCAAGAGAAGAAGAAAAGGAAAACATGCATCCAGTGATAGCAGAACAGATGAGGAAGATGTGGAATAGTTAGAAGCACTACTAGCTAGGAGATTCCATAGAGATAAAGGAAAATTCAAAGGTAAGATCCCTATCATATGTTTCAATTGTAATGAAGTAGGTCATATAGCTGTAAAATGTCCACAGAAGAAAAAATATAAAGAAGGAAATAAGTTTAGGAACAAAAGAGAATATGACAACAAAGATTACAAGGAGAAAGGAAAGAGATGCTACATTGTTGAAGAAGACTCTGATGAAAATGATGATGAAGTAGTCTATGTAGCCATGAAGGATGAATCAGACAAAGATGAAGATGAAGCAATTGCATTAGTTACTTGTGTGAACAAGAATGACAAGTGGATCATAGACAGTGGATGCTCACATCACATGATAGAAGATAAAAGTAATTTCATTATCTTTACTCAATGTGATGGAAATAGTGTTAGATTTGGTAATGATGCTCCATGTCAAATCAAAGGAAAAGGATCTATCAAACTTACAGAGAAAATTTCATGTGATAATGCATACTATGTTGAAGGATTGAACTACAACTTGTTGAGTGTATCACAATTAGGCAATGTACATTGCAAAGTTGAATTTGGAAACAAAACTGCCAAGATTTATGACACTGATGAAAATATGATAGGAAAAGGTGAACAAACTAGGAGTAATCTATTTTACCTAGATATGGAAGAAGCAACATGCCTTCTTGTTAGACTTGATGATGTTTGGTTATGGCATGAAAGGCTATGGCATGTTAACTTTTATAATTTGATTAGTATCAACAAGAAAAACAAAGTTAGAGGATTGCCCAAGTTGAAGAAACCTAAAAACATAATGTGCAAACAATGTCAACTAGAGAAAATGACTAAGTCTAGTTTCAAAAGCAAAACATACACTTCCAAAGAAGTACTAGAGTTAGTTAATGCAGACTTATGTGGCCCAATAGAAGTTCAAAGCTACCTAGGAGACAGATATATAATGCTATTTGTGGATGATTATTCCAAGATGATGACTGCTATGTTTTTAAAGAAAAAATCTGATGCATTCCAAATGTTCAAGTGGTAATTGGCTAGAGTTGAGAAGGAAATAGGAAAGAACCTAAAATGCCTAAGGTCAGATAGAGGTGGTGAGTTCACATCAAGAGAGTTTGAAAAATTTTGCAATGACAAAGGTATCAAAAGGAAAACATCAGCACCAAGAACTCCATCACAAAATTGTATTTCTGAAAGGAGAAATAGGTCAATGATTGATATGCTAGAACCTTGATGATGGAGAAAAATGTTGCACTAAAATACTGGAGAGAAGCTATAAGTACTGTCTTCTATACACTGAATAGAGTTCAAGTCAAGAAAGGTACAAATGCAACAAACTTTGAATTGTGGTATGGTCATTCATCTAATGTTAAACATTTCAAAGTATTTGGTTGTAAATGCTATATTCTAAAAGACACTAGAAATGGCAAGTTTGATGCAAAAAGTGATGAAGGTATATTTCTTGGATACTCCACCAAAAGTAAGCATATAAGTGTTTGAATACTAACACTAACAAAGTTGTGGAGAGTGCAAATGTAAATTTTGATGAGCATGTAGAAGTTTAGGTTGATGAGTCAAAGCAAAAAGAGGATTATAGATCCTTTGTATACTTCTATGAAGGAATGATAGTTGAAGACAATGTTACAAATCAAGTTGGGAATCAGCAACAAACTTCAGTATCTGTCAAGTCTCAACTAGTGAATGTCGAGTTACATTTAGAAGTTGAGTTGTAGAATGTAGAAAATGCACATTCTGATTTTAAAAACAATATGCAAGAAAGAAATGATGAAATACCAAATGAAGAAGAATGAAATGACTCTAAAGTTGAAGGATCAAATATGGAAAGAAGGACTGAACCTAGATTAGTCAAGTATGTAAGAAGACATCACCCCGTAGATCAAATCATTAGTGACAAAGATGCCAGACCAATGACAAGGAATAGACTAAGGAATGAATCATGTCTACTGAGCAAGGTTGAACCCAAAATAGTCAAAGATGCACTACAAGATGATGAGTCATATAAGGCCATGAAAGAAGAGATAGATTAGAATGAGAAGAACAAAACTTGGTCTCTAGTTCCTAGATCAGCTGATAAGAATGTGATTGGTACCAAATGTGTGTTTAGAAACAAACTTGATGAGAATGGTGAAATAACAAGAAACAAAGCTAGATTAGTTTGCAAAGGCTATGCACAAGAAGAAGGACTAGATTATGGAGAGACACTTTCCCCTATTGTAAGAATGGAAGGAGTAAGAACATTACTTTAATATGTTGCATATAAAGGTTTCAAGGTCTACCAGATGGACGTGAAGTCTACTTTTCTAAATGGTATATTGGAAGAGGAAGTCTACATAGAAAAACCAGAGGGATTTGTGGATGAGAAGAACAAGGACATGGTTTGCAAGCTGCACAAAGCACTTTATGGATTAAAGAAAGCACCTAGAGCATGGTATGAAAGGTTGCACAAATATCGTGTAAAGATAGGATTTGAAAGAATAGATGACAACAATAATTTATACATCAAAGCTGAGAAAGGTAAAGACATTTTGATATCATAAATCTTTGTTGATGACATAATATTTGGAGGAAAAGATGTTTTATGCAAATATTTTGCTGATCAAATGAAGCATGAATTTGAGATGTCAATGTTTGGAGAAATCAAATTCTTTATTGGATTACAAGTACATCAGTTGAAGCATGGCATATTTGTGACCCAATAAAAATACATCAAGGAAGTACTCAAAACATTTGGGCTAGAAGACTCAAAACCAGTTAGCACACCAATGGCAACAGGTCATAAACTATCTAAGAATGATGAATCTGCTGAAGTAAATCAGGCATTATATAGGTCAATGATTGGAAAGTTGCAATAAGTTGTACATAGTAGACCAGACATTGCATTAGCTATTGGAATAGTAGCAAAAAAATTTGCCAATCCAAGAGAAAATCACTTAATGGTAGTGAAGAGAATATTGAGATACCTGAAAGGAACTGATGTCTTTGGTCTATACTACAAGAGGAATGAGAAGTTTGAACTAAAAGCTTACACTAATGCAGATTGGAAAGATAACATTGATGATAGAAAAAGCACCATTGGAGGAGCACTTTTCTTAGGAAAGAGGTTGATTACATGGACAAGTAAAAAGAAAAGTTGCACCTCACAGTCTATTGTTGAAGCTGAATATGTGGTAACTGCTATAACCTGCACCAATATTGTATGGATCAAACATTTTCTGCAAGGTATGAAGGAAGAAGTAATTGAGCCTATGACACTTTATTGTGATAATACAAGTGTTATCAATATATCAAAGAACCCAGTAATGCATGCTGAAACTAAGAATATTGCAATCAAGTATCACTATGTAAGAGAGTTGGTGGAAGACAAATAAGTGAAGATGGAATATGTTAGCTCAAAGGAATAGATTGATGATATCTTTACAAAAGAACTACCTAAAGATGCTTTTGAGTATCTTAGAGGTAAGTTAGGGGTGATACCCCTAGCTAAGGCTACTTGAACGAAAAAGCAAAAATGCTCTGCATCAAATAAGTAGAATGTTGAAAATTTTACACATTGATGCAGAGGATGTTTACTTTGGGATCCATGCCTAAAGTAGTAGAAGTGCTGAAACTTCAAATCAGTCACAAGCTAGGTGACAGAGGGAGATATTAAATGAACTTGTAAGAGCTACACCTACATATTAAGATGGTAATATGTCTTTGCCATTGTTGTCAAAGAAGGAGAAGTGAACAACTGATCAACAATTGTTGAAGATAAAGGATCAAAAAAAGAGGGAGATAGTAGACAACTAGAATAAAGATAGAGGGAGATTTTAGAGATTGATCAGAATAGTAGAAGATGAATAATACAGAGGGAGAAAGATAAAGATAAAGGATACAACAACAAAGAGGGAGAAGTGAAATGAAACAATCAGAATAATAGTAGGAGATGTGATGTTACAATTTACTTTTTGGCATTTGACTTATTGTTCTAACCTAGTAAGCTTTTGGTGGAATAGTTTAGTCTGATGGTTGATCAATTTGGTTTGCCATCAATGCCAAAGAGGGAGATTGTTAGAAATTTGATGGAAAAGCTCATTTTTGTTGAAGATCAAAGAGGGAGATTGTTTTAAAAGAATGTTTTCAATCATTGTTTTGTCATTAATGTCAAACCTACTATTTGTAGGGATGATATTTTCTTATAAGATCCAAGCACTATCACTTAGTTGATTGATGAAGAGGATTTGATCAACAAGATGTAACAAGAGCACCTAAAGGAAAGGTTGAGTTATGATGTTGTAGTGAAGTGTAAGGATTAGTTAAGACAATGGTTAAGTAATGTATTGATGACATACTCAAAGATGCAGAGGTTGGTCACACTTAGAAACATTGGAAGAAGAAGTTGTAACAAGGTTGACTACAAAGCTTTAACTAAGATCATCAGTAGGTGCCGAGCAAGTTAGTTGAAGCTGAGAAAATTCTTAGTTGAAGCCAAGAAAATTCTTAGTAGAAGCCAAGTAATAGACATTTCTAGTGTGTGTCGAGTGATCTTCAAGTTCCAAGTAAAGATTAGGTGCCGAGTACCAAAAAAAAATTATTTGGTGTCGAGTGATCTTTAGGTGCTGAGCATTAGGAAAAACATAGTTGATGTCGAGTAACACAGTATGTGTTGAGCACTAGTATTTCAATAGTGCCAAGCTACTGCATTATTTCAAATGATAAAGATTTTCCAAATCTAAGCTCACATAGTGGTTGCATTGAATTTTTTGAATGAGTTGGAAGATAAGGATTATGAGTTATTGGCATAGAATCTTATGTAAACCATTTTTGGGAAAATTCTAAAGGATTATTCAAGAAGTTTCTAGAGGAAACAAAATATGGGTTAGATACAATGAATCCTACCTAATCCATGCAAATTGAAATTGAAAAATGGAAGAATCAAGGGGGAAAAGGAAATCCAAGACTTCTATTTAAGAAGTCATAAACCAAGAAGTAGAGAGTTATTGATATTGTTGTTGCTGAAGTGCCAAATCTATGAAGTGATTGAAAGGGTGTCAAGAAGGAGACATCTAGGAGAAGGAAGAGCACAGAGGCTCTACTTCTATGAGTGATCATGAAGAGATGATTGCACTGGTACATTGAGTATGGAGACTTAAGGAGACAAAGCTTGAAAGGAAAGGCAAGCTATTAAGAGTTGTAGAGATTGAAGGCCAGGCAAGGGTATGAGCTGAGAAGTGATCTGAGATCTGCAAGATAAGTTGTATGTTGAATTTAGGTCAATATTTTCTAATACTCTCTAGAAATTGTATTAGATCTGAAAATCCTATGGACTTAGGTTGTCCTAACAACCATTTGTAAATCCTTTAACAGGGTGGCATTCCAAGTGAATGTTCTAAAGTCCTCTAATTGGGCCCACTTCTAATAGAGTAGTTAGATCTTCTAACAAGGTCACATTTAACAATGTCTTGTAAGCCTTTAACAGGGTAGGCCTTTTACAGGGAATCACTTCAGAAGGGTGAAAATTGAGTAGCATGTTACTGGTGGTTTTTTCCAAATTGGGTTTCCACGTAAATCATTGTATCACGTGTTGATTTCTTGTGTGTTATACTTGCATGTCGATTTACAATAACTTGTTGATTAGATAAGTTAAAGATTGGATGAATGGTTGAATGATTTCACTGTACATAGTGAAAATTTTGAATAGGACATTTGGAACTTGAATAACAAATTCACCCCCCCACCCCCCCTCTCAATTATTCTAAAGAAATTCTAACATAATATACTAAAAGAAAAGTTGTGTACCTTATAGGTATGGTGGGCCCAAATATCTTCAGTACATGGTCATAAAGTGTCTTATAAAAGAAATTATTTTTTTTGTGTTGATATTGTCAGACATGGTCTTTCTTGAATGGAATGACTCATTGGTGGAATAAGGATGATTTGTTTGCAACCTGTAGATTTTATATCAAGTGTATTAAAAGAACATCCAACATTAATAATCAAGATCTCTTTTGGTAGGGTGATAGTTGGATTGAAAAAAATATATAATCTATTAATATTTAACACTCATTAATAGTCACATTATAAACTAATCATATATTATCTAACCTTGCATTATTTCTCCTTGGTTATTTTACAAGACTAGTCAAGAATATCTTTACATCACCAGTAATAATATAATCATTGATTGTGGTAGGGACCAGTATCAATCAGCAATACATGAAACAAATAGGTGAACACACCCACCACCTTTAAGAGGAAATAGTTCTTCCAAGGAGCCCTAAATTTTAAAAAATAGTATGGTCTTTATTAAATGTACCCTAAGGCTCAAAGTCTTAGCCTTGTAGTTGCAGAGCTTTTACTGTGCCTTGTAATTTGGGGGAAACATGGTGCATTAATGAATTATCAAGACTATCTAGCAAGGTTTTGATAGCACTTTTTTTATATTGAACAAGAGGAAACTACATGTTTATTAAAGGTATGTTGTTTTAAATTTTATATATATATATACTTTTGAAATGTCTGTTGCTGAGGTTACACATTCATTTGTAGTCCAACATATGGCTTCACCTTTTGAGTAACCCATTAGATGTTGCTTTTATTTACTAAAATGAACCATGGATGTAAAGTGTAAAGCAATGATACTGGTTTTCCTTTTGTATTCAATTAGTATTGGCAAAAGAGAATTCCAAACAAGTCCTTCTGAAGTAAATGGAAGAAAAAAAATAGTGTGGAATTCAAATTTTGCTTTGTAAGTGACTATTTCTACAACTATAATTTTTAGTCTCTTATTTATGCTAATGATCTCAATTTGGTGCAGCCCTGTACTGAATCCTCAAGACAATCTAATGGTGTCACTTCTTGATAGCAAGGGTGACACCATTTCTCAAACAAGTTTGTTTTTAAAGAACTTTGTGAGTTCCATCTTGATATATAGGATTGAGAATAAGTTCAAAATATTTGGCTCATCAAATTAAAATATGAACTCATCTGTAGAGATTGTAACCCCAATTATTTTTGAGAAGGGTTCCTTGGAAGAACTATTTCCTCTTAAAGCTGATGGGTTTGTTCATCTAAGGTTGAGCTCCAGGAAGATGTCCAATACTTTCTCACTTTCTTTGTAAGCAAGGGAACTCTTCAATAAAACCTTACATAGTTCTCACAACATACTTTTATCCCATTTTGTTGTTGTCAATATGTACAAGCAATATTTCAAGGTCTCAACCTAGTTTTTTTAATTTCTATTTTCAACAAAAAGAGGTCCTATGGAGGAAGGCTAACTGAATGGAGGAAGGTACTTCCTTTGTGAGATTTTCATGGATCAACTAGGACTCAAATCTAAGTATAAACTTTTTAGACGATCTTACAAGTTAAATGATGTTTCTTGTATTCAGGAGAAACAAAGAGGGTGCATTGGTATAACTCTCAATGCCAAGTGGTTTCAACCAATGTCGGATTTAGTTGAAGATCAAGATGTTGCTTAGAGAGCATGAGATTTTGAACTTGGATGGTAAATAAATTCAAAGAAAGAGGACTAATGATTTATTTCTAAATGATTCTTCATATTAGTTTTTCACAATCTATAAACTAGAATATGTTTTTTTTTACTTTTAAATGTTTGCATTTTTCAATCAAACACATTTAATGATCCATTATCAAAATGAAAAAAAGAATAATCCCAATATCAATTGAAATTTTTTGACATAAATTAAAACCCTTTATAAAATTATGGCTAATAATTTTACATAAGCAATTTTGAACATTATCTTCTTAAGGTATCATCCATAAGTCTTGCAATCAAGACCATAGGATTACCAAACCTTAAAATTGTATCCACCAACCAACAACTTGCATAAGAACATTAGTCTCACTTGGCTGAAGGATTTTTTGTCCATACATATTCCATATCACAAGATTAGCTCTCAATCTTCTCCTGTGTACACATAAAACATCATTACCATATCATTTGAAAACTCTTTCATAGTTCATTATCTCTCTCTCTATTTAATTCTTTGCATTCATCATCCTATTTTAGGCCAATCATCTTTCACAACAAAACATGACAAATCTAATTAGGGTTTGCATGACTTAATGAGGATACTAAGCCCTTCCACAAGTTCATTTTGATGAAAAGCTACACATTTGGAATACTTTACAAGGAATCATGATGTGATCAGCATTTACATTGCCCATAACCCAAACTTGACAAGTTTGCACTTTCCTATTAGCATATAGGTTAATGCAACCATCTACTAACCTTAACATATAGTATCTTACTTACCCCTACCATTAAAGACACTTTTATCATGATGTGATCAACATTTACATTGCCCATAACCCAAACTTGACAAGTTTGTGCTTTCCTATTAGCATATAGGTTAATGCAACCATCTAGTAACCTTAATGCATAGTATCTTACTTGCCCTTACCATTAAAGACACTTTTAAACATCTCTATTGATTTTCCAAAGCTCCAACCATCTTAACACACTAAATATCTTTAATCAAATGAAATAAAAACAAGTTTTATACCTTGTTATCATGTCATGATAGTCTACTCCAAATCTGCAATTTCTTGTATCCAATCCAAAAATCTTGTTTTTAGACTTAATACAGATCTTTTACACATCAATATACTCTTATTATACTATTTTCACAATATTATATCCATATTTTAACCACCCATCTAACAGACAAAGCCTTGTTGCAACTTCACACACTCAAAAACCTTACCCTATGATAGTTTACTAGTCACATTCTAGTAATGAAATGCACATTCTTTCCTTGCATGGGTTCCTAAAAATTACTTGGAATTTTTTTATCTACACCCCTCCACATTCAATTGAAATAATGAAAAATATTACATTGGAATGCTCTTGGGTTACCCTAGATTAAAGGTTTGATAGTCAGTCTTCAAAGGAATGCTCTTAGGTTACCCTTGTCGTGTTTGAGAAGAATAATTTTGTGGGGATTTTGCTTTGGCGAGGGTAACCCATTCTTTCTCAATATGCATTAGGGTCTATCTTTAGGGTCGATCCCCTACCAAACAATACACTTGTAGCCCTGTAAAAAAATTAGAGAGTTTTGTGCAAGGAGAAAAGATATTCCATGTGTATAAAATAAGCATAATTCAAAAAGTAAGTCACTTAAATTAGCTATCTATGGGGTTTTTGTGTAGGGATTTTAAAGAATGCATGATTCTAAGTATATACAAAATGGGTCTGTTAGCTTTTTCATGCATTGCAATGCATGACCTCAAAAAAAGCATATTGCCTTTGTATGTGAACCTGCCTTTGTATGTGAAGCCACCTCATCCTACAAATGATGAATCCCATGAACAATGAAAAATGTGTTTCAAATTTGTTTTTCTTTTTCAAATATAATCCCATGTTCATGGCTATTTCAACATCCCATGTTCATGGCTATTTCGAAAAACATGAGAGCATAAACAAATAAAAAGTAGTTCAAAAGCCAATTTGGCCTCTCGTCGAAAACTTTCATCAAAAATAGAGGCCAAATGTACTAGCGACATAGAGCTCATGAGTGCAAATTCAAAATATAAAGTCAAACTAGATCCTTGAGAAATAAGCACATATATTAGGGAAAGGAAATTCCTACAATTGGGATTACAATACATGACATATTTGTCACTATTGTTGAGAATATGGAGATTTTCCAGAGAATTGCATTGAAACATCTTTCAGAGGAAATTATAAGAAGTGGCTAAATGGAGAAATAATGTGTTTCAATTGTCTCAAAGTTATACATATTAGTAGAAACTACAAAACCAGATCACCAAAACCAACACCTAGTAATGGAAATGATGAAATTGAAGGAAAGAAAACATGGATATAGATAGTAAGAGATGGAAGAAGTGGAGGAGGCAAAGGTGAAATCACCTAATCCAATGGATTAGGTGATCGCACCATAACTCACTAAATGAAGAAGGTATGTAGGAACTATATATTCAATGTTATATTTTAAATTAGTTCCTAGTGTGGAAGTGTTAAAAGTTCATATCTACATAAGTAAAGATGCATTAAGAACTATAAGAAAAAGAAAATCATAGAGTATCAAGCATCAGTGGTATAGTCTATATTGATCAAGCTTTGCAATATATATAGGAAGTTGATGTATTAGCCAAGTGTGTTAACTTTGACAAAGCATGAAATGGAGACCAAACTAGTTATCATGCACCAACCAAGTACTAAGGTATTAAATGCAAAGCTAAATAGAAATTTGAAGGTATTTATCAAATGTAGACATTCATTTTCATTCATTAGGTGATCAAAGAGCTCACGAGAGATTTCAAGGTGATCAAGATGATCTTAGTGACCAAGTGCAAGAGAATCATAGAAGAATATTAGCAAATTTGACAAACAAAGTATCATTCTTAGTGTCAAGTTGATTATTTAGTGGAATATTGTAAAAGTAATTATTACTATTAAACTGTAGTTCATGATTGCATTGGGAAGCAAAATTTTGAAGGACAACAATGCACAAATTGTAAGAAATGATCAATTTCCACCAAATTTTAGAAATTTAGTAATCCTTGAAAATATTATTGATGATATTGGAGCTTTATCATCAATTCCACCTAGAGCCTTGACTATACAAGATATAAGATCCTATTATCTATGCAGAGTAGGATGAATTGGATATTTTGAGATTAGAGTAACTTATGATAAACTATGTGTTGATGAATTTTGAAGGATGAACACAAGATCATTGTTGAGAAAGGGTTGAATCGTGCCCTAAGTTTTCCAAAGGTTTTAAAAGATGAATGGAAAAATATTATTCTTAGCTTCATTTATAAGATGAAAGTATGGTTGGAAAGTGGGCCAATCAAGATAAACAAGGCTATTATTAATAGGGTAACTAGGTACCCTACCCTAGATCGACCAAAAAACATAAGAAGAGCAACAAAGAATAAAATTGAAAATCTGACCAAGGCTAAGTGGAATGGTCAAGGAATGTTAATTGATGGAATTGAGGACCCATTAGTTGAATTTTTTGTTCATGTGATTGCACACAAATTTTATCAATCTAGTAGGTTGAATAGTGTATCATGTGTAGCAGTGTATTTGGGCTACAAAATTGTGAAGAAGGATCATTCCTATGACCTTGTTGAGATGCAACTTCACCAAATTACAGAGAATTTAGAACTAGTAAGGAAAGAAAAGAATACCTCTGGTAAGTTTGGATCCTTTTTAGTATGTATATTTTTCTATTTACAAAACTCTTTTCCTACTCTTGGAATAGTTTCTTGAAATAGAATCGATCACTATGGAACAAATAAGTGACTTAATTAGTAGATTGGCAGAAAAATTTGAAGTAGTAATGAACAATTATTTTGAAGAATTCAAAATGAATATGAGAAACAAGATTAAAATTCCTAAGTCTGTTGAAAACAAGTACTATGATGAAGTATGTTTTATTGTAGATACATATTTTATATATGCACAAGCAATTTTTCTGAGGATAGAATGGCTAAGGCCAATTCCATACAAAGTGAATATAGACTATATTACTGTAGCAATCACTGCACTTTTGGCTGGTGAAATAGATGCAAGCATTGAGCAATTTGGCACATATGAAACAATATTTTCCAAGCTAACTATTGAATCTAGCACACCCATAGTAGGAAAGAAAAGAAAAAGGAAGAATGTTGAGAGTGGAAATAAAGAAGAGGGACAAGGTTCGGGACAACCTATAGAGGCTGAGGAAGGTAAAGGAAAATAACTTTTTGTTGCAAATCCTAAGGCAACTAAGAAAAGAAAGGTTGTTGTTATTGAGCCTAAGGTAAACATCAACCTAAAGAAGGATACACAAGGGATGGTGACAACTTAGAAGCCAAAGGGCAAGGTGATTATCACTAGGTCAAAGACATCTTAGTCCCCTACCATACAAGTCATAGGAAGTCCATCAAAGAAGAGGAAATCGTTGAAAATCAAAAGCATCTAACACAAGAGAAGCCAAGGAGAAAACTAATCATAGCACAAGAGGAGAAGGAATATGATGATAATATTGAGTCTAATGAACCCAACAAACCTCAAGTAGTAAAGAGACTACCTCTAATGACTTTGGATCATATATGTGAAAAGTTAAGAAAATTAGGAAGCTTGATGTGATTTAAAGATATTCATTATGATTCTTTGAATAATGTTGATCAAGATAAGTTTTAAGGAGCTCTGATTGACATGATAATCAAGTTTAGATGTACACCCTTAAAATTGGGATATGGATTCCCAACAAGATTGTACAAACAAGTGGATGCAAAGTGAAAGTGGGCACTAGCCACTGAGAAACAAATAAGAGAGAAAATATTGACACAAGCTATACTAGATTTGGGGAAGACTCATATGTCTATAGCCCTTAAGGATTTTGTAAAGAAGTTTATGTCCTGAGGTAGGACATATAATATTTTCAAAAATAAAGCTCATGAAGTTGAGAAATGTAGTATTTAGGTATGGAAAGAGTCATTTGGATTGGCTACTCCATCTGTGGAAGTGAGGGAAGTTAGTGATGCAGTCAAATTTGAAGATGACTACAAGAAAGAAGTTGTCAAGCTAGCCAAAGAAATTTAGCAACTAGTCAGTCCGTGGGAATAGAAAGAGATTGTCACAATAGAAGATAGCACTAGCACCCCTTCACCAAATCTAAATATACTCACTGAAGAAGATGTTAAAATCCTAATGATAGATTCAAGCAGGCTTTGCACTAACCCAATTTTGTTACAAATTGTAGATTATCCAAAGCTTGAAAATAAGAAGATTGATGATATTGATGTGACATCAATTATGTAGGATACAAGTTCTAAGAAACTCTTTAAAGCTTTAATTGTGTTTACACCATTTACTTGTATGCCTATTTTGCAAACTAAGGAAAATTTTGTAAAGGAAACATGCCTTCAATTGGTAGCTAAAGAAGTAACACAGACAAAGCAAGAAGCAACCCAAGCTCTCATTCAAATTTCAAGTACAAAATTTTTTGAACACACAACTAAGACACCTATACCATAGGTGATTCCTAGACAAGTACAACAACCAAGATCAATATCAAGTGACAAGGGGAAATAGTTGCAATTATCACTACCAAGTGATACGCCCTTAGGATCTCAATAAGGTGAGGATGATGAGTCAGTTAGTCTTGATGAGGTAATCACATTACCTATGTATGATTTGAACAATATAACACTTGAGAAAATGCAAGAACTACAAGTTTGAGTTGTAAGGCAAAGCAAGAACAACTAAGGAGAGGACAAAAGAGGAGGATGGTATTACATACTATCAAAGACATTTTTGTAGATGCATTTGAAATCATAGACTTGAATGATTAGCATGCAATTTTGGATCATCTCATATATTTAGTTGATAAGATTCAAACAGAAGATATAGAGTCCAATGACAAATTGCTACAATGGTCTAAAAGAAGAGTTGAGTATAAAGTGCTAGAGAAAGTCTCATGGGAACTTGTACATAGATAAGCTAAGCTTTCTACATTAGTCACACAACTGGACACAATTTTACAAACCATTAATTCATTATATTTGAAATTGTGTGATGTTGATTTCTTTATAGTTGATACTACACGTTCATTAGAGTTGTTACATGCAACCATAAGAGAAAGTGTAATTACATTGGGCAAGAACACATATTCAACCTCATCATCATATCATGAATTAACACTTAGTCAAAAGAGGTTAGCCAAGCTCATGGCTAAAGATACATATATCAGGAATAAGTTGACATTGATTCAACTTTAGTTACTTCCACATATAGAGATTATTCACAAGGAGATTTTTTGCCAAGAACATTTTGAAGAAAGACACATTTTTCCAACATTGCAAAATTTATTGATCTATCCACCAAGATAGAAATTTAGTTTTAGGTTTTGGATCAAGTAAAGGAGCGATGACACACAGGCTATGTCAATATTGTGGCAAGTCATCAACAATTATTTGATAAGTACAAGTTAGCCCCAACAATCCCAAGCCATTTATGAAAAATAAAAGGTAGAAATACATAAAAGGGTAATATTGGTGAAATAAGGAGCACTAGGGGAAATATTTGTGAAGTGATAATGAGGGCATCATAATAGTACAACACAACATTAGAGGACATTAGATGATCATTATAGTCTCAGGGGGAGTACTTATTTTGAAAGAAACAATTATTCATGACAAACTATTTTTGTCACTAATGTCAAATGTGGAGATTGTTGATCTCTAAGCCTATGTTATCTATTAGTGTCCAAATACTTAGTCATTTACTAGGCAAGATTACACAGTCATCATTATGATTGAGTTAATATAGTAAAGGCCAAGCATACAAAACTTACATCAAGTAGGATTGTGATTATTGAGTGTTCAATAGAGATCGAGAACATGCACACACTGAGAAATATAGTTGGAACTAAGCACAATGACAAGTTAATGATTGTCGAGCAAACAAGTATACACAAGCCAAGTGACAACATAAAGGAGTCTACATGATCAAGTGTCAGAGAACTCAAGTGTTGAGTAGTTCAATTTTTTCATATGAGTTTTTAATGGCACAAACATATATGCAAACCATTTTGGCCAACTTTTCTATGACATTTAATATGTGTAGAGCCAGCTAAGAAGGTGATTACGCATCATTACAAAAGTTAATGATCCCAAGATATGCAATTCAACCAATTAAAAAATTAGATAGAAACGAAAAAACATGGTGAATTGTAAACCATCAATCAAGATCTAGAACCTTTACCAAACATCTATTTAAGGGGGGTTCTAACCCTAGAATCAAATTGAATGAGATATATATGAATGAAGGGAAGACTAGATATATGCAATGAAGACGTGTGAAGACTAAGTTTGAAAGAAGATCATAAAGAGGGCATTCAAAGTAGTGAAGGACTAAAAAAAGATATTAGATTAGGAGATTAGATCAAAGATATAGCAAAGAGGAGACCTAAGACCATCTTATAGAGAAAACTAAGGGTCAGGTACTAAATCAGTTACTGTTAATTAAGCTAGTGTAAATCTCTTAACATAGTGGTTTTAACAAACCTATGTAAACCTCCTAACAAAGTCCTTACTTCATTGTTAGTGTAAAATCCTTTAACAAGGTGAGACCTAATATAATCTAAAGCTTTTAATAGGGAAGACCCCTTATAGTGTAGATCATATCTTATGATCAAACATTGTAACCCTAATAGGTTAACTTTATTTTTTCAACAATGAAGATTTGTGGATTTCATACCCACCCAAGTTTTACCTTCGCATTGAAGTGTTTCTAGGTTACCAAATCATTATGTTATGTATTGAATCTTTTATGGATGTGATTTATTTCATTTATGTTTCAACATTATAGTTTTTATGGTAGATCTATTGTATGAGATGAGTTAGGTGTGAATTCAGTAACTTGATTTTGAAGCTAAAAGTTTGAGATCCTGATTCACCCCCCTTTAGTATTTTGTTTCCCATTTACCCTTTTCCAATAACTTTGGCTTCTCTACTTCCTCTTTATTTTGTATTTAGTAGTGGATATAAGAAAAGTTTATTAGTTATTTCTTTCTTTCTCTCTTTTTCACTACCAATATCACAAGTAGAATAAAAGTGTTTTGGCAACTATGGTTGTGATGTTTCAGGTCAAATAGGAAGAAGGGAAAATTAAAAGGCCAGAGAACATTTGAGAATGAACTTTCTATTTCATATTGTAATATTTTTTGATTGGATAAAATGGAAAATTTGAAGGACCTCTACCTCACTCTGTCCTCTCAATGCCTCTCAAGTTGGGTTGTAGCTTCTATTTTGTTTAATCAATGACTTTGACCTACTTCTATATATATCTATATAAATAACAAATCTAAAATAAAATTATATTATTTATGAAATAATAACATGTAGTTATTAATTTAATGTGTCTATGATCTCTAAAAACATGCAAGCATTATATGCTTAGCTTTCTATCTTTAATATATTTGTCCCACATGCATGGATATGTTTAGTTACAACATGTTTTTCTAATAATTTTTTTAGCAAAATTTATCTTAAGAATAAGAAAAATATTTATCTTTATTTAGAAAATTCATGATAATTATAAGGCTCTATGGAAAAATTTAAAGTTGAAACTCTAGTTGATTTCATTTGTTGTTTTCTCCAATATTCTATAGTTGAATTTTCTAATATAAATAGAATTTTTAAAATAATACAATCATAATAATTTTTTAGATTTTTTTAAATTTTTCTCAATCATTTTTTCTTGAACAATGTTTTTTATTTATCAAAATGCACAATATAATTCTTCATCCAAAAATCAATACAATAAATCAATAATCATTTTGCAAGCACCTAGGAAGACACAAAGTAGATAGATCTTTCAAATGGAATTCTACAATGGGTTTTCAAACCATACCTCCAAGCAATAGGTGAAATGCAAGACAATCTATGAATGCATGTAAATTTAAACATTTATAAACTTTCATAATTCTTTTGCTCCAATTCCATATTTGCTCTTCCTAAGCCTATTTGTGGAAAAATGAACTACAAACCCTCTAATAAAGAGTCATAATAGTAACTAATGTTTCTATTTTCTTATTTTCTAAAAAGTCATTTGCTTTTTAAAATATAAATATTTTAATTGTTTCAATTCTTTCATGCACTATCAAAGCACAATATGACTGAAACATTATTCTATTTTCCTTTTCTCCACTTTATTAAATTAAGTAAACATTGTAAAAAGTATAATTTATTATTAAAATTAATAATAACAATTAAAGCTTATTATTTAAATGTAACTCTAATATAATTATTATTAAATAAATAATTAAAATTAGATTAAATCAAATCTTTTAATATTTTAAATTTATTTATCCAAATTTTAAAATTAGATCCTTTAAATTGATGCTCATATTTAATTAATTTTCTAATTAATTGAACATCATCATATTTTAGGCAAGAGCCTAGAACGCATTGGTAAATTGTGAGCCTCTCATCGGGGAGGTCTTGGGTTTGAATCTACTCATGACTAACATATAATAATAATTAATCTTAATAATAAAAAATAACCTAGGCTTCGTCTGTTTACCTATCAAATATATATATATATATATATAGATATATATATCATCATATTTTAATATTTTCTTTTTAAAATTAAATAATATTTCAATAATTTGATTATTATAAGATTAATTCAAGCATCATAATTAATATATTTACTAGATAAATCACATACCAAAAATCATATAAACACTTCATGAGGAAAACTGACTAAGGTCAAACTCAAACAACACATGCAAAGATGACTCATGGGTTTTAAAAGTGTAGATACTCAATAAAAGTCCTCCTTAGAAAAAGTAATTAGGCTATGGTTGGGATTGGACTTGATCAATATCTCCCCATTCTCACTACTGAGTTCTTTCCATAGGGCACACTTATCCTAGCAATTCATAGAAGTTGACGCTAGGTGCCTACAACTTGCATAAAAGACGAGCATGTACATATGCATATAAATAACTAAACTAAACATGTAATGCAAGAAGTGGTGCATTTTGTAGATCCTGACTAGTAGGTGACTACAACTTCGTTCCTTAACTAAATCATTATCATCAAATAGAAATGCAAAATTGACATGCACACCATACACATGCAAGTATGGGTAAGTACCCTAACAAATCATGAGTATAAATAACACTAGAATCCAATATAACAAATCATCATTATGAAGATACAATAATCATCAAATAGCACATGAAATGAATCAATCATGTAATCAATTTAGATATATAATCTATTTATGAGAAATGTCATATAGTTTTAAATTAATTATCCCTAAAACTAACATATGCATGAAATAGGCCTAAAAGACTTTGACAATCAGTAGAGAAAAGAAAACTACAAGTGGGCACTACACTAATGGTAGGATCAAAAGACATGATAGTAGGTATAGCTATATAAGATGTGTTAGGAAAATTGTAAGAAATGGAAGGAATATGCATAGATGTTGGTAGAGGATTTGAATGAATAAGAAAAGGATTGAAGTATGTAAAAGGAACCACATTATATGAAGGTAAAGAAGAAGGTATGGATGTAGGAGGAACACTCACAAGAAGTGAAAGGCGAGGAAGACCAACACTTAGAGGAGTGGAAACTTGTGTGGAAGTCATCATAAGAGGTGGAGCATATGTAGGAATGTTAGAAAGGGTAGTGGAAGTTGGAATAGAATGTTCAAAGGTTGTGGAAGGAGGAGGGTATCCTAACTGTTGTAAACATTCCATCAAAGACTTATAATGAGTATTAATAAGGTGAGATATACCATGCAAGATAGAAATATTATCATCATCACTATTAAGAAGCTTATTAATAGCCTCAATAGTAGCAACATTACCAAGATTTTGATGTTCTTGCACAAGCCAATTTTCTAATTTATCAAATTCATGAGAAACGTTATCAACTTGTAAAGGAGTAATTCTTAAGGATTCATCTTTATCAAGGGAGGAGTGATAATAGTTATGATCCATTAAAGGACTATGATCATGAGAAAAGATATGAGTGTCATCATGATTCCTAGAAGGAAAGTCATGATGAAAAGATCCCACAAGTCTATGACTTCCCCTAACAAGAATGTTATAGGTTTGACTTACATTAATTAAGCTCGTAAAGGGGAATATCAGAAAAAAGAAACTTTGATAAGTTCTAACTACAGAAATGTAACAAAAAGTATAAAAAGAGAGATCTAACCACACACTAAATCTAACTCTAAAATCAAAAAAAATGAAAGGGCTCACCAAAAGAAGGAAAACAAACACAACTCCAAAAAGGAAGGGGCACAAGTCACATTTACCAAAATGTTTAGTGGAAAAATGAAAGCACTTTGATAGGATGTAGGCCTCCACATTTTTAGGCACTGAGTCATTCAAATAATATATGTAGAGAGAAAGATATAGTCATGAAATATGATTCCTCTTTAAAATCCAAATCACGTAGCCAAGGCCCAAGAGGAAATATTTGCCAATAATAAATTTGAATTGTAAAAGGGAATTAAATATAAGGAAATACACTTCTAGGCCCGTGTGTAATAATGTCTATGCAAAATTGAACTAATTGATTAAATAATGTAAATCTAGATGTAAAGTGTATACAATCAGCGTAATTAAGATATATATCTAAACTAAAGTTATGAATTGAAATGAAAGATAGAAAATCACCTTGAAATATGTAGTGGAAGTTGTATTTTAGCTCTAAAAAATATAGATCCATGTGTGTAACTAAAAATTTGAGTGTGGATCTTTGAATAGAATGAAAAATGCAAAAATTGGTTTTCTGAAAAGTTAGCAAAGATCTAGTATGTTAGAAAGTAAAGTCCGGCAAGATAACTATGGGGGGGGGTGGTGTGAATTAGTAATGCAATTGAAAAAACTCTCACATTAGCACTCTCAATAATAGTCTTTGATCTCTTATTAATAAATTTGTATGCTTTTTCTTTTCAATGAATATCCAAAAAATATTCCTTCATCACTTCTAGAATCAAACTTTCCAATTCCATCATCTCTCTTAATATAGAATTCACTTTCAAAAATTCTAAAGTACTTCATAGTAGGTGCATGTCTGAACCAAAGTTCATAGAGGGTCTTACCAGTGCCTTGTTTGACATGCACTTTGTTCATGTAGTATATATTATTGTAATCATTGCTTCTCTCCATAAGATATGTGATACATTTTTTTCCAACATCATTTCTCTTATTGCTTTAGTCACTAATCTATTTTTCCTTTCTATTATCCTATTTTTCTCATGTATCTTAGGGGTTAAAAGTTCACTTTATACCATTGTCTTCATAAAAAAATTTAAACTCATTTGAAATAAATTCTCCTTCTCTATTAGATCTCAAGCATTTAATCTTCAAATTAGATTCATTCTCAACTCTACTCTTAAATATCTTGAATTTCTCAAAAACTTTAGACTCTTCTCTAACAAATGAAGCCCACATCATTCTAGTGAAAGCATCAACAAGGATCATAAAATACCTTTCACCATAGAATTCTCTAGTCTTTGTAGGACCACTTAAATCTATGTGCACAATTTCTAATTTCACTAAAGTTGTAAAATTTTTGTTTGAAAAATAAATTTTCTTCTATTTTGCCACCACACATTCTTTATACATCATGTTAGAAAGTTTCACAATCTTAGGAAAATCTCTAACTAAAATTGTAGCACTAACCTTTACAATGTTATCAAAGTTTATATGAAAAAATCTCTTATGCCATAGCCAACTGTCATCCACCTAAGCAATTTAACATGTCATTTTAGTAGGATTCAACTAAGATACATTACCTCTTATTCTTGTACCAATACCAATCAATATGCCCTTCTTATCCTTGATAACACAAGTCTGATCTATGAATTGTAACCGATTCACTTAATAATAGTCTTTTATCTCTGAGTAAAACATTTTTATGCTTTTCTTTTTAATGAATATCCAAGAAGAATTCCTTCATCACTTCTAAAATAAAACTTTCCAATGTCATCATCTCTCTTAGTATAGCATTTAATTCTAAAAATTAAAGTACTTCACAATAGGTGCATGTCTGAATCAAAGTTCATAGGGGGCATACCATTGCCTTGTCTGATTTGCACTCTATTTATAGTATATACTATTATATTTACTACTTCTCTCCAAAATATATGTGATACATTGGTTTCCAGCATCATTGCTCTTGATGCTTCAATCACTTATCTATTTATCCTTTTTGTTATCCCATTACACTTAGGTGTCTTAAGGGCTGAAAGTAATCTCTTTGTACCATTGTCTTCACAAAAATTGTTACACTCATTTGAAATAAGTTATACTCCTACGTTAGATCTCAAGCATTTAATCTTCAAAGAAAATTCATTCTCAACTCTACTCTTAAATATTTTGAATTTCTCAAAATCTTCAAATTTTTCTCTAAGAAATACAAGCCACATCATTCTAGTGAACTCATCAATAAGAATTATAAAATACCTTTTACCATAGAATATTCTAGTCTTTGTAAGACCACTTAAATCTATATGAACAATCTCCAATTTTACTGAAGTGGTAAACTTTTTTTTGGGAAAAGAATTTTTCTTTTGTTTTTGCAATTGCACTTTCTTTACACATCATGTCAGTAGGTTTTGCAATCTTTGAAAATCTCTAACTACAAATATAGTACTAATCTTCACAATGTTATCAAAGTTTATATGAAAAAATCTCTTATTCCATTGCCAACTACCATCCACCTTAGCAAATAAATATGTCATTTTAGTATAATTCAATTAAAATTCATTGCCTCTTGTTCTTGTACCAATACCAATCAATGTCCCATTCTTATCCTTGATAATACAAGTCTTCTTTGTGAACTGCAATTGATAGACCCCTTATCAACAAGTTGTCCAAAACTCAAAGATTATGTTTTAAACCATCTACAAATTAAACATCTTCAATGTTAGTCTTTCCATCAAGTGTAATAGATTCTTTCCCTTTTATGTGACATGTTCCATTATTTCCAACTCTAACTATTCCACCATCATATCTATTGAAATCCACAATTTTTTTCATGTCTATTGTCATACGATGGGAACAACCACTATATATAACACAGTCAAACTTTTTCTTTTCAACTTTTGAAACTAATGGTTTTTCCTCTTTGACTTCTTCTTTTTCAGGTTTCTCTTCCTTATTAGCAACAATTCCTATTTCATCATCATCGTCATCACTTTTAGTCAATAATTCTACCATCTTGAAATCAATTTTTCCATCCTCATTAACATAAAACAAATCCTTAGATACTCTTGATTTGTAGGGATTTTTCTTAAACTTATTTTTTATCTTAGGACATTTAGAAGAATAATGACCAATTTCTTTACATGTCCAACACATTAGAATTTTGTTACATTTAGGTTCTCTCTTCATAAGAAGGATGTCCTTCTTCAATCTTCTTATCTTCATAATCTCTTGTTTGATTGCTACTAGCATATTCTCCACTTGTACAAGCACTTCTTATCAACATAGGTTTCTCTCTCTATATGCTGAAGGCAGTCTCCACTCTAGGAAATTCTCCAAATTTTTTTATCCACATCTCAGATGTCTACAATCCTTTAAGAAGAGTATCTCTTGTAAAGTTAGGTGTGCAAGGAATAGCAATTTCAATCATCTACAATATCTATTTATAAGTAGGTTTCAAGGTCTTCAATATTTTCCATACAATGTCATCTTCTAATTTTTATCCTCCAAAATTATTTATTCCTTTCACAATGTATGATATTCTAGAAAAAATATCCTCTTATAGTTTCATCTTTCAACATCTTATCATCTTGAAATAAACATATCCAACTCTGTAGTATGGCCTTCTTAGTATGTTTATCACCTTCAAATATAATTTTTAAAGCATTCCAAATCTCTTGAGAAAGTATTAAAGATTTTACCTCTCCATATTTAGTTTGAGAAAGATATGATAATAATGCTTCTCTAGCAAGCATATTCTACATGAATAGATCTTTCTTTGCTTCTTGATAAACCTTAAGATTGTCTTCTTCAATCATAGTCTTAGGCTTTATATTAACCAGCCAAAATTCTAGACCCATGAATAGCAAGTGTGTCTTCATCTTTTCTTTCCAACTATCATAGTTAACTCCACCAAACTTCAAACTATCATAGATCCCCTTAAGTGGTTAAGATTTTTCTTCAAGGACTTGATGCTTTCATACCAATTGTTAGAAAGTAAAGTCTGTCAAGATAACTAAGAGGGGGGGTGGGTAAATCATTTATACAATTACAACAACTCTTAATATCTTTATTAATTTTAAACATGTAAACTATATATACAACAACCATAGAAAGGTAACCATGCACAATAACACTAGATATGTTAACTAGAGAAACCCTTTATCAGAGGAAAAACCCTAGTGGAGATGGTAGCACAAAATAATGTACTAATAGAAAATTTTATTGTTAGAGGATAGACATGTTAGGATTCAATGCAATACATTTAGTACATATGAGTCCTTTTTAGGAGACTTTGAATCCATGCTAGGATATTCCAATCCTATTAGGAGTTGAAAGGCAAACACCTGAACCCACTATTCGAATTGCCTCTATACTATTCCTTCTAAATAATAAAATGTGAAACAACAATTGTCCAACTAGAAACTTGTATTTCCAAATATAGCTCCTTGTAAGTTAACTATGCCTCAACTACACCAATCTCTACTCTAGTCTTCACAACTTCACATACCAAGCTCACACAATAGGTATTACATAGATATTACAAAAAATATGATTTCATTGATGATTACAACCAAGGAAAACATATTTCTTTTATACCGAGTCCTAAAATTATTTATTGAGTCATCCTTGAGGCTTTTCCAATTTAAAATAATAATATAAGACCATCTTAAGATATTACAATACACATTACATTTGTACACTTTAACCAAGATTACACACAAACTGTCAACTTAGAGTCTTCCTAAATTTTCACATGATGATCTTAATATTATGCTATTTGAACCAAAGAACCTTTAACATGTCTTCAACCTCTATCTTAGTCCTCTCAAGATGGTTTCATCTCTATGACAAAATATAATCAAAACAATAGTACCTCCTTTCCATTAATGTTGTTTGAAAGCTTCCTTTCATAAGATCTGCATAACTCTTTCAGGTCTTCATATCTCCTTATGCACTCTTAACCCTAGTATCTAGACATACTATTTAACATAACCTCATGTGTGCATAAGTTTATATTCAATTCTCAAACCATGCCAAATGCTTCTTCCTTTGTAACTCTACAAGTCTTCATAGAATAACCATGTTAGCATGAATGTTGATGCTATTCCTTTGGGGAGTATCCTATGTGTTGCTAGAGAAGTTGAGAAGATTGATATGTTGCATTATGACTATGTTTTCCATTGATATCAACATATTATTATTTTTGTAAAGACTAGTAGAGTAGTAGACAAAGAACAATGTCATATAGATTGTGTATTGATGATGAGTTCAAGTGTAGTTGAGGATATGTTCTACATTATCTTTGGATGAAGTGGAAAAGTGCATGTAAAGAGTGTCGAGGACATGTGAGAGTCATTCAATAATTAGAGAGGACAAGGTGTAGATAGAGTACCTAAGAAGTAGTTTCTAATGATTGGATTGTATCTCTTAACAGGGATAGAATCTTGATGAATGAAGTTAGATAGTGACAATACATAGCCTAATGATGATGTTAGTGAGTGCACAAGGTTAGAGGTCACACATGTTAAAAGTTGTATTTACTATGAGATGATAGTGTTTTGTAATTATGAAAATATATAATTTTGTAATATCTAATGAGGTCCTATTATAATTAATTGGGAATGCCTTAAGGATGACTTGGTCAATTTTTTGAGGATATGGTATAAAGGAAGGTTATTTTCCTTGTGATAAAATGTGTAAGTATGTGAGTGAGGAAGTTGTGTAAGTGATATGTGAAGTTGGTAAATGTGTGTAAGTTATTAAAGGGATCAGCATGATGCAATTTTGAAGATTGGGTATTGAGATCTAAAGAGGTTTGGCCCAATCAAGGGGATAGAGAAGGAGTTAAAATTATTTCATTTCTATTATTCTACAAGGAATAATAAAAAGATCAATTGGATAGTGATTTGTGTGGTCTTTCCTCTGAATGTTTTTGGACAGTAGTTCCATATGCCTTCTACAACTCCTAACTGGGTTGGCACAACTTCTAGCAGGGTTAGAATCTCCTAATAGGGATTCAAATTCTCCTAATAGTGCTTATATGCACTGAATGTATTTCATTGTCTCCTAATAGATTCCATTCTCCTACAAGGAACTTTTATATTAGTACATCATTTTGTGGGTACCATCCACCAAGATTTTCCCTCTAATTAAGGGGTTGCCTAGTTAACATATTTGGTGTTATTATGTATGTTAATATTTTATGCTTGTTGATTATATTGTTTGCATGCTTAAGGTTTAATAAGGCTGATAAAAGTTTTATTGATCTTATAATTGATTCACCCCTCCCCCCCCCCCCACCCTCAGTTTTCTTCATGGACTTTACTTTGTAACCATTGGTATAAGAGCACTAGGTCCATGAAGGAAAATCTTAACAGCTTAAGGAGATCAATGACGGGACATTTTAGAAAAGAAAGGTTCAATAGAGTTAACTATGATAGATGGAAATAGAAGATGAAAACTCATTTTCTATGTATTGGTCTAGGATATTGGATAATGATAGAGAATGGAAAGAATATTGTGGAAGAAAGAAAACTTGAATAATGTAGTGAAGTTGAAAGAGAACTATTTGTGTAATATGCTTGCTAGAGAAGCATTATTATCAGCTCTTCTAGAGAATCAATATGGTTAGATCCAAAGATGATGAAAGATGAATCTACAAGAAGCTATATTGGTAGAATATCAAAAATTATTGTAGGAATTAATTTTTGCAATGGATCTAAAGATGAAGATGAGATTATTTGGAAGATTTTGAAAAGCTTGACACCACCATTCAAGAAGATAGTGTAGATGATTGAACAAGTGATGCCTTGTACTGAGAAATTTACTAGAGAGACTCTTCTTAGAAGATTGGGAGCAATATAAGTAAGCTTGAAGCAATCTAGAGATTTACCTAGAGTGGAAATAGCTTTTAGTGCATTAAGTGTTCACCCTTTCCTATCAAGAAGTGCAAGCACCAATGGAGAGTATGCTAGAAATAGCAAATCCAAATATAAGGAGGATAGAAGAATTAAAGAAGAAATTTCCCTACTTGTACGAAGAGAACAAAATGGTAAGAGAATCTTTAAATATTGGACTTGCAATGATTTTGGTCATTATGCTTCTAAGTGTCCTAAAAGAGAGAAAAAGTATAAGAAGAATTCCAAATCTATAAGGCCTAGAGATTTTTTGTATGTAAATGAAGATGATGAATCTAATGAAAGAGTTCAAAGTGAAAATGATGATGAGTTGGGATTTGTAGCTATAAAAGAAAAATTTGGAGGAGAGAAATCCTTAGTTTTACAAGTTTAAAAGAAAGTTGATTGGATCATAGATAGTGGTTGTTCACATTATATGACAAGTGGCATGAATATTTTTTTTAAGTTCAGTAGTATGATGGAGGAATTCTTGGAGTTGGTAACAATGTAGCTTGTCATATCAAGGGAACGAGATCTATTACTCTTGATGGAAAGACTAACACAGATGATGTCTATTTTTTTATGGATTAAAGCATAACCTATTGAGTGTTGGATAGTTGGTTGATTAGGGATATCAGTTACAATTCATAGAGAAGACATGCATTATCAAGGATAAATATGGTAAGTTGATCAAAATTGGTACAAGATCTAGAGGTAATATTTTTTAGCTAAACCATATAGAGATGACATGTTTGGCTATAAAAGTGGATAACAATTGGTTATGACATAGAAGTTTTTTTCATATAAACTTTGGTAATATTGTGAATTTTTTGTCTAATATTTACCTAAAATTGTGAAGCCTACTAATTTTGTGTGCAAAGAATATGTTGTGGCTAAGTAGAAGAAAGTTTCCTTACCTGAAAAGAAGTTCTCTACAACAACAAAATTGGAGATTTTTCACATAGATTTGAGTGGTCCTTCTAATACAAGATGATTCTACGGTGAAAGGAACTTCATGATTTTTGTTGATAACTTTACTAGGATGGTGTGGGTAGTGTTCCTTAAAGAAAATGCTGAGGCACTTGAGAAGTTTAAGTTTTTTAATAATAGAGTTGAGAATGAATCTAGAGTGAAGATTAAATGTTTAAGATCATATAGAGGTGGAGAATTTACCTTAAATGAGTTCAACACTTTTTGTGAAGTAAATGGCATTAAGAGATAGCTATCAACACCTAAGACTCCTTAAAAGAATGGAATTGCAAAAAGAAGAAATATGTTTGTAACAAAAGAAGCAAGGGTCATGATGTTTGAGAGTGATGTATCAAAGATATTCTGGAGAGAAGCATTCAATACAACCATATACACAATTAATAGAGTGTAGATTAGAAAAGGTACAAGCAAGACTCCCTATGAATTATGGTTCAGACATGCACCCTTAGTGAACTATTTTAGAATTTTTGGAAGTGTTACATAAAGGGAGATGATGATATTGGTAAGTTTGATGCAAGAAGCATTGAAGGTGTGTCCCTTATTTATTCATTTAAAATCAAATCTTATAAATGTTTTATTCAAAGAACTAAGACTATTATTGAGTGTGTGAATGTGAAAGTGAATGAAAAGTTTGGGGTTAAATAAAGAATGATGGATTATAATTATGATGAAGAAGAAGCTAATCCTAAGCCTATCATAGAAAATGTTGAAACCTTCTTTGAGACTAACAATGATTTGCATAATGATGTTCAAGTTATTGAACAAATAGACGAACCAAGATCTGAACCTAGAGAAGAAGTAAGAGTTGAGTCAATAATGCCTACACCTACTAGAAATTTGACAAAGAATCACCCTTCTTATCAAATTATTGGAAGCAAAGAAAAATGAGTTATGACAAGAAATAGAGTACATGAAGAATTGTGTTTGATTTCTCAAGTTGAAACAAAAAGTGTAGATAAGGCATGCAAGGATGATCATTGGATTCAAGAAATGAAGGAAGAATTATATCGTATTGTAAAAAATGAGACATGGGAATTGGTTTCTAGGCCTAAAGATAAGAATAATATAGGAACTAAATGGGTTTTCAGAAACAAGATGAATTAACAAGGTGAGGTTGTAAGAAATAAAGTAAGACTGGTATGTAAAGGATATTCACAATAAGAAAGTATAGAGTATGAAGAGATATTTTCCCCTATAGCCAAAATAGAAGTAGTAAGAATGTTCTTGGATTATGCACCAAGTAAGAAGTTCAAAGTGTATTAAATGGATGTGAAGTCATCATTTCTAAATAGAGAACTTGAAGATGAATGTTACATTGAGCATCCTAAAGGAATTCCTTTGTTAGCAGAAGGAAACATGGTATGCATATTGAAGAAAACATTGTATGGACTAAAGAAAGCACCTATAACCTAGTATGCAAGGTTAGACAAATATATGGCAAAGTTGGAATTTGCTAAAGATACTATAGATAGTAATTTTTATTTGAAAGAAATTGAGAATGGATTGTTAATCATTGTGATATTTTTGGATGACATAATCTTTGGAGGCAATGATGAATCAAGTGACAAATTTGTTGATGAAATGAAGAATGAATTTGAGATGAGTATGATTGGAAAAATGAAATATTTCTTATGTCTATAGATTGTGGAGAATAGTTATGGTATTTTCCTATCACAAACTAAGTATTTGAAAGACTTGTTGAAGAGATTTGGCTTGCAAAATTGTAAGCCTATTAGAACACCTATGATAATTGATCTCAAGTTATGTAGCAAAGATGAGACACCTATAGTTGAGAAGAAGAAGTACATATCCATGATTAGAGGTTTGCAATATCTGACTCATACCAAACTAGATATAGCTAATGCAGTTGGTATAGTTACAATATTTTAAGCAAATCCTAATAATATTATGTAGATATAAAAAGAATATTCAGATATTTGAAGGGTACACCTGATTTTGGAATATGGTATAACAGCACAAATGACTTTACTTTGTGTGCATATAATGATTTAGATTAGGCAGACAGTATGGATGACATAAAGAGTACATGTGGTGGAGCATAAAATTCCTTGCAAGAAAATTGGTTTCTTGGCTAAGAAAGGAATAAGATTTTATTTCATAGAGTACAACAGAAGCTAAGTATGTAGTTGCAACAAAAAATTATAATTAGATCATGTGGATGAAATAGATGTTGAAGGACATTGGGATGATATCAAAAGTATAGTAAGTATGTCTAACAATCATGTGTTACATTTGAAGACTAAGCATATACCTATTAAGTATTATGTTTTGAGAGAGAAAGTTGTAGTGAAAGAAACCAAATTAGAGTATGTAAATACAAAAGATTAGATTGCAGACATTTTTACAAATATTTTTCCTAAGTATACATTTGAGTATTTGTGAGGTACAGTTATGTCCCTAACTACTAAAAGTAAATTATTTAGAGAGTGCATCAATCTAGTGGTACAGAGAACTATTATTTATCTAGATTGGATGTTGATGCTTCATGTATGGGGGAGTATTTATGATGAGAAGAGGCATCAAGGACTCTTGTTAATTGGTATAGAATAGTGTCTTTGGACACTTGAGTTGGTTGAATTCTTTGAGAAGATGATTGACATAATGAAGCCTTTGTCATTGATGTCGATGAGGGAAATGGTCACATGAAAAAAATCTTCTGATAATATGTGGGAGATGTATGTATGGGGGATAATTTTTCATCAAATAGATTGATGTCAATGGGGAGAAACATTGAGTTATATAAATGTGGGAGAAGTGAGAACTACTGATGCCATCCCTGTAAGAATGAGAAAGCACAAATGGAGAGTCATTCCTATGAGTTTCAAATTTGATTGATGAAGAGGATTTAAGAGGCATCAAGGACTCTTGGTAATTGGTATAGAATAGTGTCTTTGGACACTTGAGTTGGTTGAATTCTTTGAGAAGATGATTGACATAATGAAGCCTTTGTCATTGATGTCAATGAGGGAAATGGTCACATGAAAAACATCTTCTAATAATATGTGGGAGATGTATGTATGGGGGATAATTGTTCATGAAATAGATTGATATCAATGGGGAGAAACATTGAGTTATATAAATGGGGGAGAAGTGTGAACAAATGATGTCATTCTTGTGAGAATGAGAAAGCATAGATGGAGAGTCATTACTATGAGTTTCAAATTTGATTGATGAAGAGGATTTAAGAGGCATCAAGGACTCCTGGTAATTAGTGTAGAATAGTGTCTTTGGACACTTGAGTTGGTTGAATTATTTGAGAAGATGATTGACATAATGAAGCATTTTTCATTGATGTCAATGAGGGAAATGGTCACATGAAAAACATCTTCTCATAATATGTGGGAGATGTATGTATGGAGGATAATTGTTCATGAGATAGATTGATGTCAATGGGGAGAAACATTGAGTTGTATAAATGGGGGAGAAGTGTGAACAACTAATGCCATCCATGTAAGAACGAGAAAGCACAGATGGAGAGTCATTCTTGTGAGTTTCAAATTTGATTGATGAAGAGAATTTGAAAAGAAGAGAGCACCAGCAACAAAGTTGGATTTGGTATTCTTGGAACTTAGATGTTTTTCATCTATATTTCTATCAATACTAAAGGGGGATATTTTTGGCATCAATTCTGATGGTGTTCCTTTAGGGAGTATCATAAGCATTGCTAGAGCACTTGAGAAGATTGACATGTTCTATTCGTGAATGCATTTGTCATTGATGTCAACATAGTATTATGTATGTAAAGACTGATAGAGTAGAAGAAAGAGACTGAGGTTGTGCAAAATATATATTGATGATGAGGTCAAACACATGTGAGGATATTTTCTACACTACCTTTGAATGAGGTGGACAAGTGTGTGTATATAGAGTCTAAGGCATGCAAGCGTCATTCAAAAATTAAAGAGAATAGTGTGCAGATAGAGTATCTAAGAAGTAGTTTTTTATGATTGGATTGTATCTCTTAACAAGGATAGAACCATGATGAGTGAAGTTAGATAATGATAGTAAGTAAACTAATGATGATGTCAGTGAGTGTGTGAGGTCAAAGGTCACACATGTGAGAAGTTGTATTTACTATGAGTTGATCATGTTTTTTAATTATGAAAAGATATAATATTTTGTAATATCTTAATGAGGTCTTATTATAATTAATTGGGAAAGCCTCAAGGCTGAATGAGTGAATTATTTTTAGGATATGGTATAAAGAAAGGTTATTTTCCTTGTGATCAAGTGTGTAAGTATGTGAGTGAGTAAGTTGTGCAAGTGCAAATTGTGCAAGTGATATGTAAAGTTGGTAAATACATGTAAGTGATCAAAGGGATCAGTGTGATACGAGTTCAAAGATTTGGTATTGAGATTTGAAGAGATTTTGTCTGATCAAGAGGAAAAATCTAGAGTTCAAGTTATTTCATTTGTATTATTCTATAAGGAGTAATATAGAGATCAGTTGGATAGTGAGTTTGGTGGTCTTGTTGAAGATGTTTGGATAGTGGGTCCATCTACGTTCTACAACTCCTAACAAGGTTGGCACAACTCCTAACAGGGTTGGAATCTCTTAATAGGGATTCAAAGTTTCCTAAAAAGGAATGATATGTACAGAATGTATTTCATTGGCTCCTAATAAATTTCATCCTTTTATAAGGAACTTGTATATTAATACACCATTTTGTGGCTACCATCCCCAATGAGGTTTTCCCTAGTTAACATATCTGATGTTATTGTATATGAGTATCTTCTTATAGTTGATGATTACATTGTTCACATGCTCAAGGCTTAATAAGGTTGATAAAAGTTATATTGATTTGATAACTAATTCACCCCCCCACCCCCTCTCAGTTATCTTGGTGGACTATACTTTCTAACAAACCAATATGTTATCATAAATGACAAACATTGTCATGAATACAACACATAAGCTTGAAATCATGTCTCCAATAATGTTAATATACTCCCCCATAGGAAAATCATTGGCATTCATCCTAATAAGGTCAACCTAGTTGTAATTTTTCTAGAATAGTTTCTGTGAGGTCATTGTGTTCCTAGGGCATTATAATGAAGTTGATCCAAGTTCTTCATAAAGCTCTTGGAAAGTTATTTTTCAGATTTTTAATCAGACTTTTGCAATCTTGTTCCTTGATTGTAAAATCCCTTGTTAGTAAGGATTCTATCTTGTTGAATTCAGTATGTAAATGTAGGATATCTCCATATTTCATAATAGATATACCATAACCACATCATGGAGTCATGGGTGTAAATATACATAAATTAAGAAGAAGATGAATGCCTCAATGTAGATCTCCTCCCTTAATGAAAAGCACACAAAGAATCCTTCAATACCTAATGAAATCTCCTTTGCTTGAAAGCTTGAAGTGCTTGAATGCCTTGAATTCTTGATCTCCTTGAATATAAAGTGTAGGTGTACCTACATGAAAGTATAGGATTAGAGTATGGTTCAAAATGAAATCTATAACTCTCCTTATATACTAGTTTTTAGTTGGGAAAACAATATAGGTTTATTAGAGAATGAGAGATGCCAAATTGAAATCATGAGACCTTTTAGACCTTAAGCTTCACAATCACTACAGAGGAGGTCAACCTAGGTTGACTTCTAAACTAGATACACCTGGGGTTGACCTATTCTAGAATAGGTCAACCTATTCCTAGAGGAGGGAAGGGTTATACCATAGAAAGCTTAGGAGGGATGTAGAAAGATTCATGAAAAGAATCTATAAGATCCTATGGATGTCATATCATTCCATAGTTCTTTGAGATATATGAAAGGAAATGAATTGAAGGTTTAATATCTTGTCAATAAAATAAAATCTTCAATCATTAAACTAACTAACAAGTAATTGATGGCTTTTAACCCCAAATTGGTAGTTATGTCTCATTGGGATGAGAAGATGCATGGATTCTAGATAGGCATGAATATCCCTCCCTTTCTTGGGAAGGGGTGACCTCAAGGTATAATAGAAGGAAAGAGTGTGTTTAGATGGCCCCAAAGAAGGGGTGATTTAAGCACAATTTTGATGGAGCTTCTAGAGGGAATCCTTGAAAGGTAGGTGTTAGTTTGTGGTGATTGATCAAGAAAGTGTTGTACATACTTCATAAATTATTTGGGGCTTGAGGCATCACCCTGAAATAATTTTTTTGGGCCCTATTTTATCAAGATTTTGGACTGACGTGCAATTATTAATTTTAACCCTAAAGTAGTAAAAATGCTTGTATAAAAGGGCTTAGGTTAGGGATTGTTTCATTATTGTGATGCAAAAATTGGTTCTTGTAGTGATATTGAGTTGTAAGGGATTATAGATTGTAATACGGTTGTAATCATTGGATCATAATAATATTGGACTCGCTATTTGGTGAACATAGTCTAGGGATTGGGTGAACCAAATTAAATCTTGGTGTATTGTGTTCTTTTTTATGTGATCTATTATTTTTTGATATTGTTTATATTTGCATGTAATTGTTATTTCTATCTATGGTTTAATCCTAACAAGTGGTATCAGAGCCAAGTTGTTCTTCAGTTATCCTCTATAGGAAAGTCTCACAGTTCAGTGGGAGTCTCATGGTTGAGTGGGAGCAATGGAAAATGAGGGTAAGCTAAGGGTTGATATATTTAATGGGTAGAACTTTCAGTTATGGAAGATGAAAATGGGAAACCATCTTTATCAAAAGGATTTATGGAAGCTATTAGAAGGCAAACCCAAGAATCAGGGATCTATGTCAAATGATGACTAGGATCTTTTAGATAGAAAGGCACTTGGAATAATTTGATTATGCTTGGCACCATTAGTGGCATTTAATATTAAAAAAGTGAACACAAAAGAAGAATTGATGCAAACCTTAACGAAACTATATGAAAAGCCCTCCACTTCAAACAAGGTATTTCTCATGAAGCATTTATTTAATATGAAAATGGCAGAAGGTGGATCTATTGCAGATTATTTAAATGAGTTTAATACTATTAATTGTCAGTTATCTTTTGTGGGTATCAATTTTGATGAAGAAATTAGGGCTCTCTTGATTTTGTGTTCTTTGCCTAAAAGCTAGAATGGCTTTCTAATGGTTGTGAGTAATTTTTTTCCTAGTTCTAGTACCCTAAAATATTGTGATGTGATTGATTTTATTTTGAGTGAGGAAACTCGTAGGAAATCCTCAGGTAGATCTACATATGGAAGTTCTTTGAACACATAAAGTCAAGATAGAATGATTGAAAGAGGAAATAATTTCAAAAATCATGGGAAATCAAGAAGAAAGTCAAAGGGAAGGAGGTCTCAATCAAGAAGACCAAACGATTGTTGGTACTATGGGAAACCAGAGCATAAAAAGAAAGATTGTTTGACTTGAAAGAAAAATGAAGGAGAGAAACTAGATAGAGACAAGGAGGAAAATGTGGTAAGTAACAAATCCGAAGAGGATGCTTTGTTTTTGTCTTTAGAAAGTGTTGATGATTCATGGGTTTTAGATTCTGGTGCTTCATTTCATGCTACACCTCATAGAGGTTAATTCATTGATTATGTCCAAGGGGATTTTGGACTTGTTTATTTGGGGGATAATTAACCTTTTTAGATTGTTCAAAAGGGAAAATCTAAGATTAAGTTGCAGGATGGGAATAATTGGCTACTACATGAGGTAAGACATGTTCCAAGGCTGAGTATGAATTTAATTTCAACAGGGAAATTCAGTGATGAGGGTTGTGTAGTTACTTTTAATGATAAAAAATGGAAGGTTTCAAAAGGTTCCCTTGCAGTAGAAAAAGGTGTGAAAGTAGGCACCTTATATCTTTGTGTAGGTCATATTGTTCCTTCTACTTTAATTGTTTCAAAGAAAAATGAATGTTTAGGAATAGTTGTTGCAATTGAGTAGGGAGAACAAATAGCTACTATAAATTTTGATATAGCATTGTGGCACAACAGACTTAGGCACATGTGTGAGAAAGGTATGAAAGTACTCCATTCAAAGAAAGTTTTACTAGGTCTAAAATGTGTTAATATGGATTTCTGTGAAAGTTGTGTGTATGGAAAATAAAAGAGAGTGAGTTTTATGAAGGTTGGGAAGAAAAATAAAAAGAAGAAATTAGAGCTTGTGCATACATATGTATGGGGACCAACTCAGGTATCTTCTCTTGGTGACTCTCATTATTATGTTACATTCATTGATGATGCAACTAGAAAAGTATGGGTTTATTTCCTTAGATAGAAATTTGATGTATTTTAATTTTTTAAGAAATGAAAATTCTTGGTTGAAAATGAGATCAGTAAGAAATTAAAATATCTCTGACCTAATAATGGTGGTGAGTATTGCAGTTATGAATTTGAAGATTATTGCTCCACTAATGGTATTCATAGACAAAAAACTATTCCAAGGACTCCACACAAAAATAGAGTGGCTAAATGAATGAACATGACCATAATGGAGCATTCAAGGAGCATGAGGTTATATGTTGGGTTGTCCTTACACCTATGGGTGGAGGTTGTCAATACTATTGTATATTTGATTAATAGAGGTCCCTCTACTCATTTGGGTTGTGGTATTCTAGAGGAAGCATGGACAAGTAAAAAGGTGAGTTATTCTTTTCTCAAAACTTTTAGTTGTAAAGAATTTGCTCATATAGATTTTAAAAATAGAACCATGCTAGAAGCTAAGTCAAAGAAATGTGTATTTTTTGGATATGGCATTAATGAATTTTCTTATAGGATTTGGGATTTTGAAGATCATAAAATTGTAAGAAGTAGGGATGTCATATTCAATTAGAAAGTGTTGTACAAAGATTTGTTGTAGCAACATGAGAAGAAAGAAGATGATTATGTAGTGCTAGATGATACTCCAAAAGATGATATTCTAGCCATTCATCATGATGTACAACAACTACAACAACAAATACCACACACACTAGTGAATGTTAGATAGTCAGCAAGGATGAGTAGACCTCCAAAAATATTTTCTCCCACTTTGTATTCTATTTTACTAACATATGTTGGTGAACCTAAAACTTATGATGAAGCTACCTAGGTGGATACTAAGATTCAATGGGAGTCTGCAATGAAAGATGAAATGAACTCTTTGTTGAAAAATAAGACATGAGATTTATGCAAGTTGTTTGCAGGTAAAAGGGCTTTACAGAATAAGTGGGTTTAAAAGTTGAAAGAAGAGGATGGAGGTAAGAAAATATTTAAATCCAGGTTAGTCATAAAAGGATTTGCATAGAAAAAGGGCATTGATTTTGATGAGATATATTTTCTAGTTGTTAAGATGACTTCTATCTGTACTGTTTTAAGTATTGTTGCTACTAAAAATTTGCATTTAGAGCAGTTTGATGTTAAAACAACATTCCTTCATGGTGATTTTGATGAAGAGATATATATGGCTCAGCCATAGGGATTTGAGGTCAAAGGTAAGGAGAACTTAGTGAGAAAATTGAAAAAAAAGTTTATATGGCTTGAAGCAAGAACCTTGGCAATGGTATCTAAAATTTGATAGTTTTATGCATGAGCATGGATATCATAGGTGTCATTCAGATCATTGTGTTTACTTTAAAAGGTTGGATGATGATAGATACTTTATTTTATGTTTATATGGTGATTATATGCTTGTAGTTGGGTCTAACATGGATCATATTAAGGGGCTGAAATGCCAGTTAGCACATGCATTTGCTATGAAGGATCTGGGGGTAGAAAAATAAATCCTTCGTATTAAGATTTGCAGAGATAGGAAGAATAGGAAATTGATGCTATCTCAAGCTAATTATGTTGAGAAGGTGTTGCAACATTTCTCTATGGAAAATGCTAAAGCTGTCAACACACTTTTACCTGGTCATTTGAAGTTGACTAAGGAGATGTATCCCAAGACACGAGAAGAGGAGGATAAGATCTCCAAGGTATCCTCGCTTTAGCTATAGGAAAATTGATGTATGCTATGGTACATATAAGGCTAGATATTTCACATGTAGTGGGAGTCATTAGTAGGCATATGAGTCATCCAGGAATTGAGCACTAGAATGCAATCAAATGGATTCTTAGATATTTGAGAGGAACATCCAATAAGTGTTTACACTTTGGGGGCTCTACTACTACTTTACAAGCTATGTTGACTCATATTTGGTAGGGGATATTGATACTAGGTAGAGTACTATAGGTTATGTCTTTATTTTTGGTGGGGCATCTGTGAGCTGGGTTTCTAGGTTACAGAAGGTTAATGCTTTATCCACTACAAAGGCAAAGCATGTTGCTACTATTGAGGTAGTGAAGGAGATGAAATCGCTTTAGTTCTTCTTAGAAGAATTGGGACACCCTCATAAGGATAATTATTTTTTTATAGATAGTTAGAGTACCATTCATCTTGCAAAGAATTCAGCTCTACATTCAAAGACAAAACACATATAGTTGTGGCACCATTTCATTCAGTCAGTTTTGGATGATGGACAGTTAAAGTTAGACAAAATACATATAGATGACAATCATACATATATGTTTACCAAGGTAGTGACATGGGAGAAGTTGAATTCCTCTTTAGCTTTGGTTGTTCATCTAGACTAAATAGGAATAAAAGAATAGCAAAGTCCAAGGTGGTTTGATCCAATAGGAGACCCATGTGGTAGTGATATTGTTACAGGATCAATCTCCAAGTGGGAGATTGTTGTCTAGTGTTGAGTCTGATTAGTTCCCAAGTGAGAGATTGTTAGTTTGTGGTGACTCATCAATAAAGTACTATACATACTTCATAAGTTCTTTGGGGCTTGGGGCATGGCCCCAAAAAAAAAATTGGGCCCTATTTTATCAAGATTTTGGGCCAACATGTAATTATTAATTATAAGCCTAAAGCAATAAAAATACTTGTGGGCTTAAGGTTAGGGATTGTTTCAATATTGTGATGCAAAAATTGGTTCTTGCAGTAGTATTGAGTTGTAAGGGATTATGAATTGTAATTAGTGGGTCATAATAACATCAAACTTGTTGTTTGGTGGATGTAGCCCAAGGATTGGGTGAACCACATTAAATCTTAGTGTTTTGTGTTCTTTTTTATGTGATCTATTATTTTTTTAATTGTTTATATTTGCATGCAATTGTTATTTCTATATGTGGTTTAATCTTAACAGTAGGAATTGAAAGGAAAGAGATAGAAAGTATAGCCAAAGCTATAGGGAAATCCACCAATAATTGGGTAGAAATTTTGGCTCTGGTTGGAGGTCTAGTCTGATGTAGAGAGTTAGGACTAAAGAAGCTAGAAATAGAAGGAGTTTCATGTATAATTATCAATGCCCTTAGGAAAGTGTATCTTATTAATTAGAGAGTAGATGATAAACTCTAAGGATTTGGATCATTTCAAATATTTTGACAAACTATTACTCAATCACATTTAGTGTGAAGGAAATAAAAGGGCGAACAAGTTCGCTAATTGGGTGATTGATAATTCATCACCCTCAAATCTAGGGGATAATCTTTAAAGATGGTATTGCATCATATAACTCAAAGGTAAGTACATAGCACATTTAGAGTAAATCAAGCAAGATCTCAAGAATTTTTAGGATACAATCATATTGTCCTCTCTCCAAGGAACAAAGGACAACATTTTACTTGTTTCTATAGACACCTAAATCTGATTACACCACTTTGGTAATCCTATTTAGCTATCTCTAAAGGAATCATTAATTAAATTCTTATTTAATTAATCCTTTTCCATCCCCTAGCTGATTAATTTAATTAATCATCTATAGAAATAATTGATAAATCAAATAACCCACTATTTATCAATTAATCCTATTCTCCTATCTAATTCCAAATCCCAAATTTATTAAAATCACTTTAATAAATAAAACCCTCAAATCTAATAGCCCCTAACCTATCATAAATCCTCCATTTAGCCTAATCCACCCCATCCACCCATACTAACCTAGCTTAGCCACTAACTCACCCACCCTCATGAATGCCATCCACTTGCATATCTCTAACATCCTTAATCTAATCCTAACCCAAGCCTAATCCCTCCCCTAACCTTGTTACATTCCCTAAGTGAGCTTAAGACTTTCCTAAGCCAAACCAAAATCTCCTCCCTCAAAATATCCCAACCATAAAACTTTATCCCAACCACAAAGCCATGAATGACTCTTGCAAGCCCATTCATTGCTCTTACAAGAACTTATGAGGGCAATTTAAAGCCTTGAGCCTCCTTTGTTGACTCATCCATGCCCTTTCCTCCACCCACTCTCCCTATGACATGTGTCACTCTCTGATTGGTGCTAAACAAGCACAATCCATGTGTTCCCCTTTGAATACATCCTAGCCCTCCCTAAAGCTTTTATCTCTCCTTGCATCTTAACCCTCCATCCCTCAAGCCCTTGGCCTATAAATTAGATCCCCTCCCAAGCCATTTTATCACAATCCTTAAGCAAAAGTTACATGTGAGTTTGAGAAGCCAAGTTCATGCCATTTTCACATATCCACACCAAAAATCCTAAATCCATCTCCATTGAAGCATTTTGAAGCTTGAGCATACATCCCACATCCACATAATAGACATATCTCCAAATCAAGTGATCATCCTCATTGAGAGAGCCCATCCATGGCTCATATTCTCATTTGAGGACCTCACTTTGTCTATCTCAAAGTTTATACTAGTTTTGTTAGTTAATGCTTTTGTTTCTAAATAGATTAGTGTTTCTTGCTAACATATTAGTGTACACATTTTGGCACGCCTGGTGGGACCCCACATTTGGGTCTATCTAATCATGTTTTTTGGTTTTTTGTGTTAACTAACCAAATTAACCTTGTTTTCTTATGTGTTTTTGTGATAGGTTTTTTGATCTTATTGTAGGTACGCAGGTCATCCTTTGGAAATTGCACTCCTAGCCATCTAAACATTTTTCATTTTTGAGCACCTAAAAATAGCTTGTTTTGCGATCCCGCGACCCTAGGAATGCGATCCTGCAACTGTGGGAATGCGGCCATTTGCTGGCGAGAATGCGAACTCATGATCGTGAGTTCATAGTTCATTATCAAACAACTTCTGCCACACATCCTAAATTTGTCCTGCATCCCCGCCGAACTTTTTTCCTATGGGATCGTTGTCTAAACCCGCGAGATCGCATATATTTTACTGTGAGAATGCTACCTTCAGTTGGTTAAATCTTTTAACTCATTCCTATCCTTGAGTTCTCAAACCCGCTGATGAATTCCCCTATGGGAACACTGATAAATCTGCCTGCGGGATCGCTTTCTCACAGGATTGCACTGTGATTTTTAGCTCGCGGCCTATATTTCTATAACTTTTCACCAGTTTTCTATACTTGCAGGATCGCTACTTAAACCCATAGGATCATTCTCTAAACCCGTAGGAACACTATTCTACCTGTGGGAATGATATCTAAACCTGCGAGAATGCTATCCCACTGCTTATCCCTACATTCTCGCACGTGGGATCGTAAATCTGTAGGATCGCTATCCTAACTCGCAAGATCGCCAAAAAAAAAAAAAGAGAGTATAAATCAAAATTTGAATTTTAGTGGTTTCGTAGGATATGGACCATTCTATGCATTTTTACGCATATCAAAAATAACAAAAAAAGTTTAAAATATTTTTTCCATAGTTAAGTTTTGATTTTGGAAATTTTTAGGTGACTAATCAAATCATTTTTTTGTAGCATCGTAGGTTGGAGCGACAAACCTAATCATGTTTTTTGTGGGTTTTTCTTAGAATGAACTTACATGTTTAAACACATCTTTCATTGCATGAATGCACTCAAATCACTCTTGAATGCCATGGATTAAAATCAACTTTTCATTAGAATGCATGCTTAAAACAACAAAAAACAATCTTGAATGAAAAGGATCAATTAATCATTGCTATACCTTACACTTCAACTTTGGGTTTTTAAAAGAATTCACTCAATCTTAAATGCCTAATAATCAATGAACCTTGCATAGTTTTGACACACTTCAACAATGTGCATGATTTACTTATGTTGACGATCTCTCGATTTCCATTATGTTGACAACGTTTTCAAGTTGGAATTGAACATCTATATCTTAATCACTTGTGTTTTCAATAGATTAGACAATCTAAGAATCAATTGGTGAAAGAACTTTTCTTTTTAGCCCAAGGTCATCTGAATCTTCTCTCCTCTTGTCGCCTTTGCGGGCCATCTTGGGTGCATAAGACTAGGATCCAAAACCTTGTTTTTAGTTTTAGGAGGCCTGCTTGGGGATTTCATCACCCCTTGGGACGACCTCAACTCCAATGTTTCGACAAAGTATAAAGATTGGGAGGTGAATCCAAAGACACCTCTCTTGGAATCAAAATTCTGTCACTTGGGGTAAGCCTCAAGGAACTTTTTACCCTTGAGAAGTGAAAGAGGAGAAGTGGGTTACCGCTCCTCTTGGCTATGTGACATCTTTTTAGTTTTATCTATGGATTTGGGCCTCACGTACCTTGTGTATATCAAGGACTCCCTAGCTAAACCAAATTTCATCCTTGTAGAAAGCTTCCTAGGATGTTGGTGTGTTTGACGTGCTTGCTCCAAACTTTTTTTTGCTTGTTTGTTCATAGCTTTTGAATGAATGTTTTCCAACTTTGGTCAAAATCCCAGAAAAGTAGAAATCTCCCAACTCAAGGCATACTTAGCGTAGTCACTACCTCATCAGAAAATCATCCAAGCTCCCCCGCCGCAACCAAATCTATCTAGTTCTTTGCTTTAGAACAATCCCAAATCCAAAGTCCATCCAAATTATCCCCCCAGCCAGCTAGCAACCCAATCCAAAATCACCCAAGCCTTTAAAGAATTTTTGTTACTCTGCCAGAGTTTTCTATCCAATCAATCTATCCAAATCTCTCAATCTCCCCAAGGTTATCCCTTTGATAGAGCTTTGTCTAGGGTAATCTAGCCTTGTCACTTGTCATCCCTCATCACCTTAAGCTAAAGGTTGGGATCCATAAGTGGTCAATCTCATGTTTTTCCTAAAGGATAATTAGTCTATCCTTAAGTTGACACCAAAAGCCACCAATCCTACACATAGGAAAGAAAAACTCTCACTTTTTGACAGCATACCCTTGAAGTCTTCAATCCACAAGAAAGCCAAAAATCTCCAGCCAATCCTCCTTAGGTCTGTCATGTAGCTTTGACTCTCCCTAGGAAATCTTTCATCAGCCAATCCAAAATCTATGCTTAATCCAAATCCAACCATGAGCTTCCATGTTCATCCATATGCAAGACCCCATCCCCATCCAACTCATCATCAAAACATGAAATCCCAACCCTATCATGATGAGTTTGGTCACATTTTCCTTTCTCCCACTCCATCCTATTCCAATAATGATGATGATCTTGTCGACTATGATGGATATATTGAAAGCCTTAGAGATATTACTCCCAGCATCCCCCAAAATCCAAACATTTCTCCAAACTGCTCCATCCTTCCTCCAAACATACCCACTAGTACTCCTTACCATACCTTTGACAAGGGAAATCCATTACTATCCTCATCCTTACCTCCTTCCTATATTGTGCCCACATATTCCTCATATACATTGGCCATATCTCCATCTTCCTCTACCTTCATCTCCCAACCTCCACCATTCCAAAACAATTCTAGTAGCTACATTCCTAGTCCAAATCCACCATCCCAATCTCTTCCAAATCCTCTAACCAATCCTAGTTCTACAACACATCACCTCAATCCCCTTGCTCCTCCTAGTCCAACACACTCATCTTTAAGGAATTTTACAAGGAAGCCCAAAGAAACTCCCTCTCCCACCCCTATCACACCTCTTACCTCATCCTATCGCTACCATCCCTATTGCATCCACCCCACTTATCAAACCCCTTCCATCTCCTACCTCCCATCCATCAAATCCCTCCAAATCCCATCCACATATCCTCCTCCTAGCATTACCTAAATCCCATGTAACAAACCTACTGAGTCCATTTCCATTGAAGAAACTCCTACCCATCCATCTACCTCACTTAAAGAGACCATCCATACTTCTCCTATTATACCATCCACTCCAATCCATTCCTACCAAGATCTTGTTCAAAAGCATGTTGAAATATCTCTCGACACAATAGACGATCCCGCCATCCCACTTATTCCCCTACATGATCCACTTTTACCATCCCCTCCATATCTGAATCCTACCATCACACCTACTACATCTCAAAATCCATTCCCATCACTCCATCCAACTCAAGATCTTATCCTTCAATCCCCTTTGCTCCATGATCATACATCTCCCATAATCCATGATGATAGATCCATCGAAGAAGAACTAACTATCATATATGAAGCTTCGACTCCTTCAGCTAGTAATGGACTCACATCATGTGTTCCAAATAATGAACATCATATTAAAGAAAGAAATAAAAATGTATCTCTAGATGTTGGTATCCCCTCTATTCCTGCATGGTCCCAAGTTCTTCCATCTCCACCCCAAAGTTCCCATCCATCTTTTTCTACATCTATTTTAGGCCCTTATCCTACTCCTTATCTCCAACCCTCCATTTTGGGTCCCTATATACCTAATATGAATTCTTTATCCCCTCCATCTATCTTGCGACCTACACCTTCCCCATTTCCATCTATTTTAGGCCCGTATCCTTCATTCCCTCCATCCATTTTGGGAAATTATATCCATCCATATCCTATGTTCCAATCTATCCTTCCATCCCCTCAAATCCACTAGCTAGATCATCAAAGGTACTCATCCTTGAATCCCTTCCAACCTGCAACCTCTATCACTCCATCGATTACCCCTCCATCTCCTCCATGCTCTTGTTCCCATCCCATGGCTAATAGAAGCATATTGGATGCCAAAATAAAAAAGCATAAATCCAAAAATCCACAAAAATCCAAGTCTCAACATGTCCCTTCTAAAATACATTCAAGAAGAGAAACATTTGATCCAAATCAAAGAAAAAGTCAAGAGGCCACAAAGGCCCAAGCTGCAAAAGTCAAAAATCATGTGGATACCCAAGATGCTCATAAAAGCAATGCATCTCAAAGAAAAATCTCCATTGGCATCCATTCATGCTACTCAAAAAGCCTCATCCATCCATCCTTTATCCAAATCCCCATATATGCATCCTTCATCCCCCCAATCCACTCTTAGTCCATATGCTTCTTATCCTAAATTTCCCATCCTTCATCTTCCAACTCTACTTTTAGTCCTTATCTTTCTCTTTCTCCATTTTATCCTCAACCTCACTCAATACCATCTTTCCCACTACTTTATCACCTCTCAAGGTGTGCGCCAATGATGATCTTTCCATTTTCCTCATCCATTTACCTGCCTATCTTATGTCTTCCCATCCATTATCTATCAAACTCCCACCCACCATTCCACTTGTTCAATCCAATCCTTTTCCATCCATCCTACCAACATCTATGAGTAAAAATGCATCAAAAAAAAGTCAAAAAAATAAAAATAATAAAATAAAAACAAAAAAATCATCCAATGGTGAAAATGTGGCAATTCAAGCACCTTGGACAATTACCATGGTGAAAACTTTGCAAACAAGTGTCATGCGTAATCCCTCCATCCAAATGCTCTGTACACTTGGGGGCACATTCCATCACCCATTATCTCATCCCACCATACCCACCACATCTTATCCATTTCACTCACCATCCTCCTTTGGATCTTGAAAGAAGTAAAGTCCACCACTAGATACATGCTTTTGATCATCCCTTTGACATCCATTTTCCATCAAAGTTTGTATCCACCTATCCGTAATCCACCCATCCTCCTTATCCTCTACCTCATTAACCTTTCACATCCTAGCTTCCATCTATCTCCCTCATCCTCTTGTTAACCAATATTCAATCCTACTGCATCCCTCACAAAAAGTCCTCTTGAATAGCATATTATAACTGGGGGCACTCTATTCCTTGGAGATCATGTCATGTCCATCTTTTCATCAATCCTTATCTTTTTGCATTCCTCTACCCAACTCCCTCTATCCACTATTCCCTTTTTCATCTATCCTTGCATCTCCCAGCATTGCCTCCATCTTTCCATCACCTGGTACATCCCTTGTCATTGGTATCTAGCCCTCAGCTATGACTCATCCTAAGCTTCCATCTGCTATCTCCTCATCCTGAGCTTTTTACTTCCACTGTCTCCTTATCTTGAGCTTTTTACTCCTGTTATCTTAAGTTTTTCACAAACCATCTTCTCCTCTTGAGCTTTTCACCCACTCTATCTCCTTATCCCATTCTTTTCCGCTACCTCCCCATCTCATTCTTTTCATCCACTATCTTCTCATCCCAAACCTTTCATCCACTATCTCTTCATCTTTATCTTTCCTTCCGCTATCCTATCATGTTGTGCTTTTGTCTGGTAATCCCTTGTACATCCTTTGATCTATTAGTTGTATATTCTTTGCCCATTAGTTCTTCACTTGGTCCCATTGTATATCTCTCCTTTCTTTGTGTCAGTTAATGCTTGATCATAACTTGTAGTTCTCTTGGTTAAGTGCTTTAGCGAATCCTTGTCCAAGATCCCTTGTCATCAAAATGTTGTCTTAAAGAGTTATGCTTGCCCAACTCATCCTAGTGCTCAATATTACCAATAAATCCTTGTAGGATGCATCCTTCCTCTCGTCTGATCTTGGTCCATCAGTATCTAGTCCTACTGATCTCTTTGGCAAAAAGTTAACTTTTTTTTATGGATTTACATTTTCTTTCGATTTGTTTTCTTTTTAGGATTTCAAGCATGATTCTTAAAGTATCTCTTCCAAGTGATTTGGGTTGTTCCCTCCTCATAATCACCATGATTTTTTATATCATGGTGTGCTATGAATGGGGCGATTCGAGTGCACGATCTTGATCAGGACTTTCATCTTTTCTTTTTTCCTCTGCTTGTGGGTTACCTAGTGTCGATTCCACGCTGCTTCCTCTAGGATTCATGTGTGATGTTGGGGCAATCCTTGTGTGTTTGTTCTGAGTTAGTTTGTTAGTCCTCTAGATGGTTGGTGAAATGGCCTTGATGTTCTTGGTAACCCTTGCAATTAACCAAAAGTCCTATAGCAAATCTAGTGCTCAACTACATGGTGGTACTTCTCTTTGAAGTATCCCCCTGCTCAAAATGCTTCAATGGAATCCCTTCATCTCCATTATCCCCCATCTATATCCAGCATCTGTCTCTCCTACCCTAGCTCATGCATCAGTATCTCTTTGAATCAATCTTCACTTTTAGCTTTAGGGATCCACAATCCTAGTCTTAGGGATCCACCAATCCAATCAATCCACCAAGCCTCATCTTTCGAGATCCACAATCCTAGTCCTAGGGACCTCCGAAACCCATCTCTCACCAATCTGGCTCTTTCAAATCCTGTTGCATCAACTTTATCATCCCATCATCCATCTCCCTATCTTGGATTCCTTTTTATAGTACTCCACTCCTTCATCCTCCCCCCAATCATGGAAATTCTTAAGCTTGCTTCCTCTTGTGCATCTGCTTCTCCTTTATCATTCTCCTGTAAGTGAGAGTTTGAGCTAATTCAGCCCCTTCTTTTTGCCAATTTGTGTCTTTGCTTGTCTTGAATTCTTATACTTTTCAAGAAGTTGTCGAGCCTCATCTTCTCTCTCTCCGCCACCTTCTTAAGGGGGCATCTCTAAGTCTAGTCTCTCCTCTTCTTATCTAAGACTGGGGCAACCTTGTTGCTAAAACATCTTCCTTGTGTCGTCTCCATTTGAACTTCTTTGAAATAGTGTTGTCTCAACACTATGTCAAAGAGGGGCAAAATGTAGACACCTAAATCTGATTACACCACTTCGATAATCCTATTTAGCTATCTCTAAAGGAATCATTAATTACATTCTTATTTAATTAATCATTTTCCATCCCCTAGCTGATTAATTTAATTAATCATCTATAGTCCTAATTGATAAATCAAATAACCCACTATTTATCAATTAATCCTATTCTCCTATATAATTACAAATCTCAAATTTATTAAAATCACTTTAATAAATAAAACCCTCAAATCTAATAGCCCCTAACCTATCCTAAATTCTCCATTTAGCCTAATCCACCCCATCCACCCATACTAACCTAGCTTAGCCACTAACTCACCCACCCTCATGAATGCCATCCACTTGCACATATCTAACATCCTTAATCTAATCCTAACAGAAGCCTAATCCCCCCCCTAACCTTGTCACATTTCCTAAGTGATCTTAAGACTTTCCTAAGCTAAACCAAAGTCTCCTCCCTCAAAATATCCCAACCATAAAACTTTATCCCAACCACAAAGCCATGAATGACTCTTACAAGCCCATTCATTTCTCTTACAAGCACTTATGAGGGCCATTTAAAGCCTTGAGCCTCCTTTGTTAACTCATCCATGCCCTTTCCTCCACCCACTCTCCCTGTGACATGTGTCACTCTCTAATTGGTGCTAAACAAGCACAATCCATGTGCTCCCCTTTGAATACATCCTAGCCCTCCCTAAAGCTTTCATCTCTCCTTGCATCTTAACCCTCCATCCCTCAAGCCCTTGGCCTATAAATTAGATCCCATCCCAAGCCATTTTATCACAATCCTTAAGCTAAAGTTACCATGTGAGTTTGAGAAGCCAAGTTCATGCCATTTTCACATATCCACACCAAAAAGCCTAAATCCATCTCCATTGAAGCATTTTGAAGCTTGAGCATACATCCCACATCCACATAATAGACATATCTCCAAATCAAGTGATCATCCTCATTGAGAGAGCCCATCCATGGCTCATATTCTCATTTGAGGGCCTCACTTTGCTTATCTTAAAGTTTATACTAGTTTTGTTAGTTAATGCTTTTGTTTCTAAATAGATTAGTGTTTCTTGCTAACATATTAGTGTACACAGTTTCAACTTTTTGCCTTTTCCAGACTTTAATGTCTAGTTCAAATTATGATTACAAAGAATGTTAATTGATGATATTAGGGAGTACTTTTACTATGCATGCTTAATCTCCTAGTGTGCTATCTACTTATTAAACATTACATATGCCAACTCTTATGAAGTAATTATTATTATGTTAGCTCTCTAGTTATTTATTATTAAACCATACCCAATTTAAATAGCATCTGTGAGTGTGATAATGGATATCATTATGTGTTTAAAGGGTGTGAAGAGGTAGACAAAGGTTACTAATCTTGTTACTAAGGAAAGAATTGGTGGAATTTTTTGTTTTCCATGCTCTTTGGTGTTGGACGGAGTGATGAAATCTCTAGGAGACAAGTATATGGAAAATATGGATAGAACTAGGATGGATTTGGACATCACTTCTATGTTCCTTTCTTTAACCATATTTTTTGAGCAAGATAAGGACATTGCATGGGATTTGTGTCAAAATGTATTCTTTAAGAAATATCCCATCAATCTAGAGGTAGTTCTATATAATATTGATAATAATCTCACAGTGCCAAAGGAAAGGAATTATGAAAAATTGGACATAGATTGTAAATTGGCCCCAAAATACTATATTTTATGAGCGAATAAGATAAATTAAAGGATTTGAAGTCTAAATTTTCTTTTGTGATAATTCCATATTAAACAACCTAATGAACCCAGCTAGTTTGTGAAGTACTTGAAGGAGGAGGGGATTAAGGGTTATGAAGAAATTACAAAGTATGCTAATGTCACCATACTATATTTGTAGAATGAAGTGGAAGAAATGGAGGAAGAATGATGTTTTAGGAAGGCTAAAGGTTAAGTAGAACAAGAATGGTGAAGAAGCAAGCTCGAGCTCAAGGAAGGATTCAAAAGGAAAAGGTCTTTTTTAACATACTTAAATATTGGTATCAAGGTATTAGGTATTAGTAAAAGCTAGAGATTTTAGGATAGTAAATTTAGTAAGCTATGTTTTTGGTAGCTCTATATTTTTAACCTAAGATATTATATATAACAACTTCTTAATGAGGGCTATACTGATGTATATTTGTAGATGGATAATGTTAAGTATATTAAGATAGTCTTTTATTTATAGTGTATTTTAGGGATGTAAATACCATCTTTGAAGGATAATCTAAATGTTTTTTCCAAGAAATATTTTATAAGTACAAGGTTTATATATTTATAATTATAATGAGTGTTATCTCATTTTTTTGGTATTTTTTAATTATCTTCTATAAGTTTCTTTGTAATATTTCCTCTATAGAATAAAATCACAATTGTTTAACAATTAACTGAATGTTGAGCTTTCAGAGCATATGTAGTTTCTTGTGTATAACTCTATTTTTTCCTTTCATAACCGTTGATTGCATTATTAATATGCCCCTATAGATTCTAAGTTTCATATTCACTGGAATTTCATGACACAATCATTAGGATTCTCTATTTATTTTTTAGTAGGCTTTACTTATGTTGACATATCAATCAAGTTTGTAATTAGTGACACATAGTTATTCAAATTGTATATAGCCACCAAGCTTGTTGAACAATTTATAGTGTTTTTCATGTAATTCAGTTGCCATCAAGTCCTTTGGACAAAATCCAATGGCTACCAAATAGATTCAATTAGTGTAAAATCTAGCAGTTTAAATAGTGCATTTCAGTATATGCCAAATTTATTAGTGGTTACCAAGCATTACAATGTCTATTGAGTTCATAGTCCAAGTGATGTGAAGCTAGTGTAAACCAAGCTACTCTATACTAACTAAGTAATTCAGTGTTCGTCAAGTTGCACAATACCTACTGAGTCACCAATGCAGACCAAGTTCAAGACTACTTGAAAGTGATCAGTATGGATCGAGCTTCTATGTCTACCAGTGTATGATTATGTCAAACATTGACAGTAGATACCAAGTATTAGAACCTCACTGAGTTAGTCTTTAGAACTCGAGTGTCTTCATGTGGGTTGACTTTTTAATATTTGTGTTAACTTGTATCATGGTTGACTTTGCAATTATGTAATTTGGATTGGTATATATATGTAATGTATTGTACCATATCATTGTGAATGTATGGATGTAACATGATTGTGGATGTGAAATTTTCAAGTTATGAATACGGAAGAAGAAGAGAAAATTGTAAAGGCCATAATAGCATAAGGAGCAGAAGAGACGTATCTATCACTAAAACATGATCAGAACACAAAGGAATCTCTTTTAACAAACCTAGTTGCAAATTAGAGATCTACTAATGCTCTATCCTAACAGGTAAACTAGTCAAAAAAATTTAACAAGGTAGACCTAATAGTCTTTCATAAATCTCTTTACCAAGTGCATACTTCATTGTAAGTTTGTAAATCCTCTCACAAGGTGGACCTAGCAGTCCTAATTGCTCATAATAGGGTAGATCATCAGAAGTGATCAATGTAAGTCTTAATAAGCCAACTTTATGCTGTAGTATTAACGTTTGTGGTTATCATCCCCACCCTAGTTTTACTTTCTATTTGGAGGGTTTCTGGGTCACCAAATCTTTGTGTCAAAGTGTTATGGATGCTTTCATGTTTTTAGTTTCTCCTGCATGCAATTAGATCAATTGTGATGAATTAAGTGCTAATTGAATAATTGGATTAAGAGTTGAAATTGTTAAAGTTTTAGAAGTTACTGATTCACCCCTCCCCTCTCAGTAACTTAGCATGGTCTTGAATATTTCCAATAATTGGTATCAGAGATTTGTGGTTCTTAGGAGAAAGTTTAACAGCTTGAGTAAAGATCAAAGATATGGAGATATTCAGACTTGACAAAGCTATTGACAATGAAAAGTTGGATCTAGAAATGGCCATTGCCCAACTCAAGAAAGCTAAGGAGCAACTTTCCCAATCCATAAAAAGAAAAAAGGAACTTGAAACTCAAATGAATGATCATCTCTACATTGAAGAAAGAATTGAAGACTTTCACCCTTTAAGAAGCTCAAATAAAGAAAATGAAGCAATCAAAGAACTTCTAGAAAAGAATGGTTCTCTACAAGAAAAAGTAAGAAAGATAAGAAGAGAACAAGAGATTTAATTAGTAAGGTTATGTGGAGTCTTGGAATATAGAAACAAGATAAAAGAAGATATGGATGGAAGAAACAATGAAATTTAGAACCAATCCCTTCAGCAAGTAGACCTTATTGATCAACTCTCCAATGCAAATGAGGAAATCATGAGTCTAAGATTTGAAAATGAAAGAATGAGGAATGATCTAAATTTTTAAAGGCAAATAAATGAAAGAATGAAAAATGATTTCAAATCTAAAAGACAAATCAATGAAAGATTGAGGAATGATCTAAACTCTGAAAAGAAAATTAATGAGAGAATGATGAAATCTCAAGAAAACATGAATCAATTGAATGAGAAAAACCTCTATAGGCAAAAAGGAAAAGCAAGAATAAGATACAAAGAATAAGGTGAATCCTCCAAACAATGTGCTCAAAAGAATCAAAGACCTACTTGCAATCACTGTCATAAGATAGGTCATACATCAAAAAAATGTTAGAGCAATGGAAAAGAAAAATTCAATGGAAAATGCTAAAATTGCAATCAGCATGGTCATAGGGCTAATGAATGCAAAGAGAAACCAAGATTTGATGGTAATTGTCATAAATGTAACAAGCATGGACACAAGGCATCAGAATGCAAAACCAAGACATTACATCCTGCAGAGAAAATTGTGAAAACAATATTTGGTTGGGACTACAATACTTGGTGTAGATGTCATTATTGTGGAGAATTTGGACACATTGGTATGAATTATGTTAAACATCATATGAAGAAAAGAGATACTACCAAAAGATGTTTCATTTATACAAAAATTGGTCATCTTGCCAAGAACTATATGAATACTAGTAGAATTGAAGATGAAAAGAAGGCAAAAGCTAATAACATCCAAAAGCAAATGAGACAGCAATGGATTCCTAAGTCTACCAAAGATACTAGTCTAAGTAATGATGATCAAGTCACTCAAGAATTGGGTGACTCTACCATTTCTAATTAAGTTCTCAACGGAAAATTGGAACTAGGCTATCAAAGAAGACATTTGAATCAATTCCAGTTGAAAGGTGACAAAGATCAAAATCTCTATACAAGATACAAAGGGATCACTGAGAAAGATTGGTATCGGTTATTATCGAGTTATCTTCTCTATCGAGTAAGGTCGGGTCATAGACTCTATCGAGCAAGGTCAGGAGTAATAAAGACACCTATGGTTACCAAGTCGTAAAGATGTCACTAAATATTCAATCATGTAGTGGATGATAGTCTATCAACATATCTACTTTTGTACTGAGCATTAATAGAAAAATTTTATCAAAAGGCATGGAATTGAATTCATTTCTTACCATGAATTTTCAAGTGCTATTGCAAAGAGTGATTTTTAGTGAAATAAAAGTATCTTGAGTGAATTTCTAGCAAAAGTTTTTGAAGTTCTCTCAATCTACCAAGCAAAAAATGGCATCTAGTAGTAGCAAGGTCAAGTGAGGATCTAACATGTTGGTTCATGGATTTAAATGGAAAGTGCCAAATTTAAAACTCACTCTTGTGGTTGCTAAAACCCTAGATCCAACTAGAGCTCAATCCCAAATCCCTCCTAAGGTACTTATTATTAAAGAAATTTTTACTCATTTCAAATGTGCTATTCAAGAAGTTGGTACTCTAAAAATGGATGATGCCCTAGGTTAGTTATGTGCAAATGGAGCTCTAAAACCTAAGCATCAACATCTAGAAGCAAAAGGGTTGACACATATGCCCCATATGCCCCAAGAATTTCAAATCAAATGGATTAGCTTTATCCTTAGCTAGGTGCATAACATGTAGCTATGGTTAAAACAACCAATTCTAATAAAAAAGAAGATGATTCATCAAAACACTTGCCTCCCTATGCTAGCCAAATCCAAAATGACAAAAACCCTAGGTAGGATAGAGTTGGAGAAGAAAACCCTAGCTAAATGGGATGGCAGAGGTATGAAAATCAGCAATATCATTGATGCAAAATTGAAATTTGGAATTCATGTTATTCCACACAAGATATACAGTTCAAGCTGACTAAACAGTGTGTCATGTGAAGTAGTGGATTTTTCATACAAAGTGGTTAAGAACAACTTATCATATGACCTTGCCAACCTATTGTTGAGGTAGTTCAAAAAAAACATGGAAAGTATAATACCATCAAAGAATAACTTATGCAAGTTTGGTTCATTGTTAACCTACCTATTCTTTTATGTATAGAAGTTCTTCCCTTCTAAAGGCACTATAATCTAGAGAAAATATGTGCCAGTACTCTACCAAATAAATGAATATATTACTGAAATGGGTGAAAACTACAATAGTATCATGGATAACTACTTTGATGTATTCAAGAAAAAAATGAACAATAGGTTCAGGATTCCAAAGAAGTTAGTTGAAGATTATAAGGATGATGTATACTTCATGGTCGATAGTGACAAGGTGTATATCTAGGCAGTTAAGCCTAGAATTGTGTGGGTGAAACCTCTTGGCTATGAGGTGAATATTGATGGGACAAAGGATATCATTAAAGCCCTTGTCAATGAACCAGTTGATCCCAAGGCCCCTTATTTTGGAACATATGATGAAGCCAAGGCCAGAATTGAGCTAGAAATTAAGAAATAAGAAGAACCTTTGAAGAAAAAGGGCAAGGTGATCATCACCAAGCCTGCAAAGCCATCCACTATAGTCTTCACAGGGAGATCATGAAAGAAAGGAGGTGACATTATATTCAATAGACCTCCACCCACCTTCTAGGATAGGTTAAAGCAATTAGAACAAGGAGAAGGGATAAAAAATACTACATCATTGAAATATGAGATTAGAATAGCAGAAGAGCAGAAGCAAGTTGAAGATCTGGTGCTGAATAAAATAGTAAATGGAAATACTCACTAGATCAAATCACTTCTCAAGTCCCTGTGAATTACTAGAGAAGATAAAGCCAAGATGGGATTTTTCTATGCAAATAATCAAAGACATATATGCACAAACCATGAGGTGATTATTATCAAGCATATCAAATGCTAAGGTGAAAGATTCATTAAAGAAAAATGAAGAAAAATTGACTCTAAAGTTTAATACTTGTTTAGTTCTGACCAAAGACATTGAGCATGTTGTTAGGAATGATACAAATACTTGGAAAAATGTCTATCATCTTTACAAACCAAGTGAATTTCCAATTGAAGTAAAGGATGATGATGAAGAAGAAGAAGATAAGGAGAAAGATGAGGAAGAGAATGTTGAAGAAGTGACTCACTTTGATAATGAAGAAGATGAAGAGGATCAAGGACTAGAGGTTGCTAAGGAAGAAAAGAAAGATGATGAGGAGACTAACCTAGTCAAGATAGCTACAATAGTCATTGCCTCACTTCCTCACTCCCTGAGAAAACCATTGACTACATCAAGTATGGAGACAACTTTAGCATGTTTGATTGTGACTACTAGTGATACATCAAATGTCCAATCACTCTTTGCCCCAACTTAGCTCAGCACATCACTAATAGAAGTGACTTCCACTTCATCCACTAAGTTGTAGACTCCTTCTTCATATACCAAGTTGAGTACTTTAGTTTTGACTTCTCCAATTTTGACTTCTTCAGTTTTGAGCACATCAGTGGTAAGTACACCAATTTTGGCTACTTCAATTTTGGGTACTACAATTTTGACTTCATCAATTTTGGATTCTTCAAGTATTTCTATAAGTATTCCATCAATTAGTACAGTATCAATTTTTATTGCAAACCCAAGTATGTCTACCATTAATTTCATTCCAAGTACAAAAGCAATAAGTGTAAGAATAGTTGAGCCTAAGGTTCAACTAAGCACAAAATTTTTGGGGAAAGGAAAAGAGATAGAGGAAGATATAGATTTAGATGAAGAAATATTATTCCCCAATTAGGATATTTACAATCTTACTCTAGACCAAATGCAAACATTTGGTGAACTCCTCCAGAAAAAGGCTAAACAGCAAAGACTAAGAGAGGAGAGAGACAAAGAGTATAAGATAATTGAAGATGCCAAGAACATTTCAACCAAGGCAATATGAATTGAGGTTGATTCTTCTCAACCTATTTTGTATCAGCTAGCAGAAGTAGTCCAAAAATTCAATGAGGACATTGATGGTCAAGATAAGCTAGTAGAAAAGGTTGAAAAGAAATTTAACAATAAAGTGTTGGAGCACATTGCTTAGAAAATAGCCATTTATCAAGTTGAGCTTTCTACAATTTTGGTCAATCTTGAAGCATCTTGTTCTAACATGTCATTACTTTTTGGGAAACTATCTGATGTCTCTGAATATACAAAGGAAATAAAGGACAAATTGTCCAACATAGATATAGATCTAAAGGCTAGTGCTCAATGGTTACAACTTGACCCTAGTTCAAGCTCTGCACATTTCAAGAAAAATCAAATTTTTGTTAGACATGCAAGCTGAATTGCTAAGAGAAGAAGCAAGGATCAGATCAACATTGATTGACATACAAAATATGATCCTTCCAATCATGGATACAATGTAAAAACATATTGTATATTCAAAAACTCTGATCCATGATAATAACTTATGTATTGTGGACCATATGATTGAACTATCCATAGAGGTACAAATTGCACTTCATACATGAAAGGTCCTACAAGAAAATTGGGATAAAACCTTGGCAGTCACTCTCAAGGTACATTCTAAATTCTTATCACATTTTGGTGTTTCTATGCAAACAAGTTAGAATAAATCTTTGGCATTACTGTCGAAAAGGGAGAGAAAAGTTATATTGGAGAAATCCATATGCTATTGGGAAGTAAGACATGTACATAGAGAGACATGTAGTATGGGGGAGAAATATGCTATAGTGGAGAACTTGTATCAGTAAGACATATTGTATATAGAAAAAGATGTATAGTATACTGTATATAACTTACAAGGATCAATTTTGAAAAATATTTTAAAAAATATAGTATACTCTACTAAGCTAGTATCACGTGGTGATGAATACAAGGTATTCAGTTTTGGCTAATAAGTGTTTTTGTCACTAATGCCAAAGGGGGAGATTGTTGACATATTAGTCAATTTTTTTATTAGTGACACACACTTATTCAAATTTTATATAGCCACTAAGACTGTTGAAGAGTTTATAGTGTTTTCCATGTAATTCAATTGCTACTGAGTCCTTTGGACAAATTCCAATGGCTACTGAGCAGATTCAGTTAGTGTGAAGTCTAGTAGTTTAAAATGTGCATTTTAGTATGTGCCAAGTTTATCAGTGGTTATCGAGCATTGTAATGTCTACTGAGTTCACAATCATGGTGATGTGAAGCCAGGTAGACCTAACAATCTTTGATACATCTCTTTACTGAGTGCATACTTCATTGTATGTTTATAAATCCTCTCACAAGGTGGACCTAGCAGTCCTAATTGCTCCTAATAGGAAAGATCATCAGAAGTGATGAATGTAAGCCTTAATAGGCCAACTTTATGCTGCAGTACTAAAGTTTTTGGGTATCATCCCAACCCCAGTTTTACTTTCTATTTGGAAGGTCTCTAAGTCATCAAATCTTTGTGTCAAAGTGTTATGGATGTTTTCATGTTTTTAGTTTCTCATGCATGCAATTAGATCAGTTGTGATGAATTAAGTGCTAATTGAATTATTGGATTAAGAATTGAAATTTTTAAATTTTTTAAAGTTATTGATTCACCCCTCCCCTCTTAGTAACTTAGCATAGTCTTGATTATTTCCAACAACTTATGCATAAATTTATCATTATTTTTGAAATGTTTATGATAGTGATCCAGAAGATGACCCATCAATAATTATCAATGAATATTAAGAGTCACTCATCTGTGAGATAGAATTTGTATCATATAAGGATATGTAAGGGGTGGAGATACACTCATGGCCTTACGAAGAACCCATATTTGTAGTATCAATAAAGCTTTCACAATGACTAGAGTCATAAAACTCAAAGGACCACCTTCCCAAGTAGCCTTTGATGAGCCTTTCTCTAGTAGACATGTTAGAGAGGTCCTTCTCAATACCCACTTCTTAGTGGTTTGATCACTATTCAGAATTTTGGGTAAGGAGCTCAACACCAACATTGATTGGTTTCAAGTTAGTGGTGATATTACTTCAATGTTTGTGGCTCTACCTTGCTTGGTGGAACTAGACAAAGGAAACATCAACATGTTATGTAGATTTTTATTTAAACTAGATTTCTTATGGAATCTGCAGAAAGTATTAGCAAATATTAGACAAGACATTTTAATCTGTAAGCCCTACCAATATGATATTTTGCAACACATGAGACAATTAGCGTTGTTATACCCTATTATCTCTTATTTTGATATGGATTGAATTATGGAGTTTCTCCCTATTATTCATTGAAATGTCAATTTTCTTTTATGTTTCATGTATGTACATAGGCCTTGGTTTAGAGATGGGATTGATAGATATGTAACAAAGGACAAAATAGGAGCTTGGGAAAAATAAGGTTTAAGTCAGCTTGGAATGTCTGGATACCATTGTAGCTGAAGATGAAGAAAAATTAGAGGAGGAAGAACCTCCTTCCCCTTATTTTATGTCTATTGATTAATTTTTTCCTCTATGCTATGTAATATGTGTAGAATGTTTAATGATCATATGTCTCATTATCTATCTATATAACATTCTCTCACTCTTGGATTCTCTTTCAAAGTTGTTGGATATTATTGATCATTTCTAATAAAAATTTCATTCTTTCTTTCCTCTTTATTAAGTATTTAGCAATGGATATAAAAAAGACTGATTAGTTATTTGTTTTTCCTCACTTTTTCACTAACAATCTGATGTAGGAGCATTATGGGTTTTCTTGGAAACTACTTTGGAGATCTTAGAGGAATGCTTAGGAGTTTCTTTTGAGAGTACTTGGAGTGTGACTCAGTCAAAGAAGAGGCACTTGAAATGTACTAGGAGTTCAGTGATGCTTGGTTGCAGTGTTGATCAAGGATCTTAGTCAATAAAGGGACTCGATCACGAAAGGAGTAGAACTTTGCATACACTAGGGAGCTCATCTTATATTACATGGTTTTTTTTTTTGTATTGAGCAAGTAGCTTGATCAATAAAGGGTTTTAGTTATGCCTGGTGGAGTTGTTGATACTCAAAAGCAATTTTCTAATGCTCAATCATATCTTTGTTCTGGCTTTTGTTGAGTTTTTTGTGTTTTTTTTCTAGTGTGAGCTAACCTTGGCTTTTAATTTGGATGTATTTAATTTTTTTTGTAAGCCAATGTGTGACTTAAATGTACACTTAATTTAAGGGTTTATTTAGTTTTTAATCATACTAGGCTGACTTGTGGCTTAGTTGGTGTTAAGTAGGGGGTCTTGTGGATTCTTAAGTATGAATGATGGAGTGTGTGATCCAACATGGAGAAGATGGAGTAGCTAAGTGATCAAATTTCTCCTAAGTGTGTGGACAAAGAGCCAAATGTGAGGCAGTTTACACCTAGATCTTGGGTAAAGTTTGAGAAAGGTTAGTAGTTAAGGCTTGGGAAATAAGGAGATTGCTTGATGGGCTTGCAAGCATAAGTTTAGATCTTCCTTGGAAGTTTATACTAGAGTGTGGATTTGGACTAGCTAGGGTTTGGGTTGGATCTTGAGGAATCTTGTAACTATTGATCTGCCTCACAATAGGTGTATAATAATCATGCCCAAGGCCATACTTAGGAATAGTATATTCAATCTAAGGACTATTTTCCCCACCATGAGGTGCATTTAATTTTTCAACCTAGGGACATATACTTGAAATGGTCGGCATGGTATGTACACTAGGTTTCTTAATGAGTCATTATGCTTATGTTGCAAGAAAGTAAAATGCAAGGAAAGAACCTACACTAGTGCTGCAAGAAACTAACACACTTAACTCTTCACTAAAATTAATGTTGGAAATACAATTGAATACTAACTTATATTCCAACTCAATTCATCTACTATAACTATTCTTACAAATGTTGCAGGGACACTCACAAAGTATGATGCTATAGGAAGGAACTTTTAACTTCTACCTACAATACTAGAAATATTGAAAACAAATCTATACCACTCTAATATAATCCACCTCCCAAGTGGGCCCCCTTGGTTGGATTTTGCTAATCTACTAACACAGAGTGTAAACCAAGAGCTATTTCATTATGTTCCAAAAATTCCTATAAGAATGATACATAAAACTGTAAAAATAACTCACTGCAAGAGTCAACAGTTTCTTTCCATAAACTTCTTTCTAAGCTCCTAACACCATTGATCCAATCCCTATAAATAGAGGATCGATACTTATTCTAAAACAAGAAAGAAAAAAAACTAACTACAAATCTATCAAAGAAAAAGAAGGAAATAGTTCATGGTATGAGTAACAAAGTCTGGGCAATTGATTTGATACAATAGTAAATGTAGAGAAAATATAGCAATTCTTCATAGCTCCTCCTTGGTAGTGGTTGTGTCTCTTGGTACCATTATGACTTCTTCCAATCCATTGTAGTTGAACCTTAACATTTTCTCCTTGAATGTCATCATCCATCTTCAATGTTCCTCTTGAATGCTTCCAACCATCTTCAGCTTCCTTTACTAACAAGTTAGTTATAATGCAAAGATATTTGCAAATAAGCATAATCAAATTAAATCCAAATATTAGAACACACATTCTGATGGTTGTATGAAATACTAAATTATATATATAATATTGGAAAAATATGATATACTATCTACCCATAGGTTAATGGTTATATTATGGACTTTAATCATCAGTTCAGGTAAACATAAGTTCACAAATGTCTTGGTGGTATTAAAATAGAGTATTAGAATTATCATAAAATAGAGGCAATAATTAGCCTCATCAACTATTATTGTAATTGTTATTGTATTTGGTCATAACCCAGAAGACCTTACAACCAAACACATTTCATGCAAATAGTTATTGTATGAATCAAGTATTGTGAATTGGTATCAAATCTTGCATTGTTGTATTTTTTCCATTGTGTGGTTATTTTTTGGGGGATAGGACATCTCCTTTGGGGATTCTCTTGTCTTGCATTGCATCAAATGATATCAAAGTGAAGTTTTTCTTAAGCGTTTAGATATATCACTCAAGTTGAGGCAATTTACACTAGGAACTTGAGTTGGAGAAGTTGATCTAAAAAGATCTTGATCTAGTAGTGGATTGTTCTTTCTAGAGTCCTAGATATATTGGTTGTGATGTGGTAGATCATGATTCTCACTTATAATTGTAGAGGACTTACAAATAAATTGATGGATACAAAGATGGAAGGTTGATCTTGTTGGGGCATGATTGCAGAAGGTTTGTGTGATGTGTATTGCAAATCTATATTCTTGGACTTGTGATTTGTTCATGGTTGTTCATGTGAGGTGGCAAGTTGTGATCTGGCTTGAAATTAATTTGGTTTTGTCACAAGTTGTGTGAGAAATATTTTTTGTAGAGGGTTTGCAAAGATCTTGGAAGATGCCTCTAAGAGTATTGGACCTTGGGATAATTGCAAATCTATGTGATCTGGTGGAGAAGAGGCTTTCAAAGATGTCATCATGGTTGGAAGCTAGATTAACCAATTGAGTTAAGGAAGGGATGGTTAAGTTCGATAGATGTTTAGGGAGCTGGAGTTTACCGATATTGAAGTGAGTTGTCTAGCTAATTAAAAGATTTTTTTGAGAGAGAAATGGGCATGGAAAGGTCAAGCAAGAGGTTGGTTTTTTTGATCAATTTGAGGAGTCTAATGTAGAACTTGTAAAGCAACTTGAGGCTATTGTTGAGGATTTTCCTAACCTTTTTGATGTTGGGGTGGAGATTGGTTTTCATGATCTATTGGTTGTGTCTAACTTGGAAATTTTAGAGCATCTTGTTGTGAGCAATGAGATCGTTGGTGTTGTTAGTTTGGCATGTTTTGATGGAGATTTTCATATTGCTATTGATGTGGAGTTTGATGTTGCTCATGTGGATTCACTAGTTTTTAGATTTGGCTTTTGATCTACATGGTAATATAGATCTGTATGTACTTGATTTTGCTAACATGGATGAGGATTTACATGTGAAGCATTATGTTCAGTTTGTTCCTAGGAGTGAGCATGTTCATTGGATTATTGAGATTTAGGAGATTTTGGTGTTTAACAGAATGTTGTAGATGTGGGTGATTTACAGATTGGTTTTCTCATCCCTGATGGATTGGAAACCTTTGGTGAAGTTGAAGATGGTTGTGGAACTTTCTTTGAGCAGCAAAGTGTGGGACACAGTTGTCTATTTACCTAGGGAGTCTAATGCAAGAGCATCATGGGTTTTCTTAGTGACTACTTTGGAGATCTTTGAGGAATGCCTAGTAGTTTCTTTGTAGAGTACTTAGAGTGTGACTTGGTCAAAGAAGAGGCACTTGGCATGCACTGGGAGCTTGGTGATGCTTGGTTACAGTGTTGATCGAGTAGCTCAATCAATGAAGGGATTTAGACAAAAGGAGTAGAACTCAACATAAACTAGGGAGCTTGGCTTATACTACATCATTCAGTTATTGAGTTGTCTAAGTAGCTCAATCAATAAAGGGGTTCAATTATGTTTGGTGAAGTTATTGATACTCGAAAGTAGTTTTATGATTCTTAGTCATGTGTTGGTTTTCACTTTGATTGAGTTGTTTATGTTCAATTTCTAGTCTGATCCAACCTTAGCATTTAATTTGGGTGTATTTAATTTCTGTTGTAAGTCAACTTGTGACTTAAATGTACATTTGATGTAAAGGTTCATTTAATTTTTAAATTATACTAGGATAACTTGTGGCTTAGTTGGGTATAAGTATGGGGTCTTATAGATTCTTAAGTATGAATGATGTAGTGTGGGATCCATCATGGAGAAGATGGAGTAGATGTGTGAGCAAAGTTCTCCTAAGTGTGTGGGAAGAGAGTCAAATGTGAGGCAATTTACACCTAGATCTTGAGTAAAGTTTGAGATGGGCTAGTAGTTAAGGCTTGGGAAATAAGGAGATTGCTTGGTGGTCTTTTGAGCATAATTTTGGATCTTCCTTGGAAGTTTCTAGTAGATTGTGGATCTGGACTGGCTAGGGTTTGTGTTGGATCTCGAGGGATCTTGCAAAACTATTATTGTAATTACTATTATATTTGGTCGTAACCTAGAAGGCCATTGTGGGGTTATTTTTTAGGGACTAGGATATCTCCTTTGGGGATTATCCTATCTTTCACTATGTCACAATCTCACATGTAGAACATAAGATTATTGGTGACTAATACAGTAAAGGATTAATTTCATTTCATTTTATTAAATTACCGTTACTCCCTTCTTAAGATTTCCCTTTATGCACATGCATTCCCATTTAGTAATTGAATATTAATTATTAAATATCATTTACCTCTTAGCATTTCTCTTTCAGGTTTTATGATCTCCTTCTATAAGGATTGCTCAATTGTAAATTTCAATTCATTCTTTTAGTCTGACAATATATTATTGCATATTTTTAGAGCTAAACCCTTTTCTCTTATCATTTTTCTTCTCTATGACAAGATCTTGCATACATCTATTATATTGGATCTATGGTTTTTTTCTCATCACATCCTTCATGGTATCAAAGCTCTAGATCTTCATGCCCTTATTTTTTTTATGAGAGGTTTGGTTTTATTTTCATATATTGATTTTTTATTTCAAAGGTTTTCAATTTTTAGAGGTATTTTGTCTTGGATCTAGAGGGTCATTTTTTATAGTGTATTTTGAGCCCAAACATACCTTACCATTGGATTTGTAGCACCCAAAAACCCTATTTCCATTTAAAACTTGTCCAATTTTGACACATGAGTTACTTGGTAAGGCAAAAAAATTTCTCCCAAATCTAGGCACACTTCTTGAGGTGATGATTTATTTATTTTATTAAAAAAAAATCACAAAATAGAAAAAGAAGAAAGCACTTTATTAAAAAAAAAGAAAGGAAACAAAAGGGTGAGTGAATAGTTGAGTTGGTGTGAAGCCAAGTCGTGAAGCATAGTGTTAGGCTAATGATCCTAGTGCTATGCATCAACTCCAATTTGAGTCACACTAGTTACCACAAATAAAACCATGATGTTAGCATGGACAAACCCTTTTAGCTTTTGAAAAATGGCAAAGCACTAGAGATCTAGTGCTTAAAGAGGGTTTACAGATAATTGTAGGAATAGTGAGAGGTATGGGAGGTTTGGAAAGGGCTTGGAGCCTTTTAGAAGATACAAAGGAATGTTTTACTAAGGTAATAAGAGTGGAAGATGGAAAAATGGGAACAAAAACTTCTAAGAAAGTTCTCGATGGAGAAAAGCAGGACATAACAATGGGGTAAAATGGCCAAATGGAAGAGAGAGGAAGAATGAAAATGGTTGGAGAAGACATCCAATGCAAATATTCACATCAATGAATCTGGGTGGGAAAGTGGTTTTTGAAAATATAGCAAAAAAATGAGAAAATCATAGGGTGTGGAAAACTAGGAGAAGCAAATGATTAAGGATCAATAGTGGACTTGATGCATAGTGGAGAAAGTAGGTTGGATAGTAGTTTGATAAATGAGAGGAGTGACTTTCTAGAGAAAATGCATTATTTCTAAAGTGGGAGGTCCAAAGCCAACAATTGTGAAGATTAAAACATGGTCTGATGAGAAATACGGTGCAGTGAAAGACTTTAAAACATTAGAAAATGGTTTTTTTATGGTGGCAGTGGATATAGCATAAGATAGGGACTAGATCTTGAACAATGGCCCTTATTTTATGGATGGATATGGGTTTTATATGAAGAAATGGACCATGAATTTTGATCCAACAAAGAAGGTAATAAAGGAACTCCCTCTATGGATAGGATTGAGAAATTTTCCTCGGGAATATTGGTAGGAACAATGTTATAAAGTGATTGGAAGCAAGCTAGAAACATTTATTAAGGGAGTGGAAATGGTGGACAGAGAAACTCTACAAATGTTCCTAAGAATGTGTATAATGTGGAATGATTGACATCCAATCTCAGAATTGATTGAGATCTTTATTGATGGAGTAGTTTGGAGATAGCTGGTATCTCTAGAGGAAGGGTTGAAGGTATGTGAGTTTTTCTTTTGTGAGGAACATGACTTAGAAAGTTGTAAACAAGAAGGATGTCATAAGGAAAAAGAAGAGGAAAGGCTACTCTAGAGGGTTATAGAGATAGCTAGGATAAAAGAAATCGAGAAGGATGAGACTAAAAATCTAATGAAAAGGGATAATGCAGAAGTGAAGAATATTATGATGCTAAAAACAAGAGAAAATAACTATCAAGAATGCAGGTTTGGGGAATGTGCGATTTTGGAAGTGGGTTTGGAAGAAGTTTTAGATGTGGAAAGTTGTGAAGGCTCCAAAAAAACACCAAAAAGTTAAAAAAAAATAGTAGTGAAGATTTGCAGAGGAAGTTGGTGAGTGAGACTGTCATAGTAAGGATGGAAAAAAGGCCAAGGAAAGATAATAAGGAAATGGTGGAATATAGAACTTTAGAAGTAAATGAAATAAGGGACAATAGGGAAGTACAGGGAACTCAAATACCCCAGGAGGAAGGTTGCCAGATAGTAATGTTGTCAAAAAGGCTAGAAGAATCACAAAGGGAGTGGGAGGAAAATGAGGGATATATGATTCGGCAAGATGGAGAAATGGAGGGGGGACTAGAGAGTGTTTTAAGGATATTGAAATATCTCCAATAAGAAACTTGAAAGGAAGATTAGGGGAATCAAGCTCGGAGGAAAGTCTAAATGAGGAGGAAGAGGAAAGGGATGTAGATGGTGAAGAAGTATTATTTGGGATGGAGGAAAATATGATCCTTAAATAAAAATGAACTATGGAGAAACCAAAAAGTAAAAAACATAAAGTAAATATTGGGGAGAGCCAAAAAAGGGGAAGAAGAACCATCAATGCATTGATCCAAATAGCAAGAAGCACCAAAGGTCAAAGTAAACTAAAAATGGGAAGGGGAAAGAACCCCTCCTGGAAGGAATGAAGATCCTATCATGGAATATCAGGGGATGCAATGCCCTAGACAAAATGTGCTTGATTAGGAGAGGCCTAGATCAAGCAAAACTGAATGTAGTGTTAATGTGAGAAACAAAGATAAACCTGGATGATCTGGAGGGGATGAGGAGAAAGTTTTTTAGATGGGAAAGTGAGTGGATGGTTGTAGAGGGAGCCTCTGGAGGAATGTGTGTTTTATGGAATCAAGAAATAGTGAATAGAACAGTAATGCAGATGGGCAAGAATTGGCAGTGGTTAAAAGTTTCTTCAAAAAAACTAGGATATGAATTCATTGTTCTTAATGTTTGTGGCCAAATTTAGAGTAGAGAGAAAAGAGAACTCTGGAAAAAACTAACAAAGATGTTGGAACAAGATGAAATCACTATTTCAGGGGGTGATTTCAATGCTATCCTATACCTAGAAGGGAAAAAAGGAGGTAAAGGATGGAGATCTACTACACAAGAGGACTTCTCGACCTTTGTTATGGAAAATGGCCATATCAATATTCCCTTTAAATTGGGGAATTTTACATGGAACAATAGGAGGCAAGGTTTTGTAAATATTGCTGAAATTTTGGATAGGTTCCTTTGAGGGGGAAATTGGACAAGATTTGATTGGTCTATGGATACTAAAATTTTTCCTATTCATGGATTGGATCACTTCCCTATTGGTCTAAGAATATAGGAAGAACTTACTCCTAACTGATGCCCTTTCAAATTTGAAGCTATGTGGTGGAGGGTGGATGGATTAAAGGAGATGGTAGAAAAATGGTGGAGGGAGGCACCTAAGTGGGAAGGAAACAAGGCCTTTGAATTTTTTAAGAAGCTTCAGTATATAAAGGGAAAACTGAAGGTGTGGAATAGAGAATCTTTTCAAAACATATTTAAAAGAAAAGGAGAATTGGAAGTAGCACATAAAAATTTGAATGAAAGAATAATTTAGGCAGGGATGAATGAGGATTATTTCAAAGAAGAAAAGAGGCTAAAAAATAGTATAATGAAACCCTATTAAGAGAAGAAGTGTTATAGAGGTAGAAATCAAGAGAAACATGGTTGATAGAAGGGGATAGGAACAAAAATCTCTTTCATAATTCAATTAAAATAAGAAGAGCTCAAAATAAAATTTATTCAATCAAGAATGGAGATGGTGAAGTGATTAGTGATCCAAAATTGATAAAGAAAGTAGTAGTAGATTTTTTCAAAGATAGAGGAAGAGGTGGAGGCTTTGGATGAGGAAGTTTTGGAGTGCATTCAAAGATGTATTATAGATGAGCAAAATGCAAGGTTAAATGCTGAAGTCTCCAAAGGAGAAGTGAAAAATACTTTATGGGGTTGGGGAAAAGACAAGAGTCCAAGGCCTAATGGCTTTATAGGTAGTTTTTTAAGACTCTTTTGGGAGTGTATAGAAGAGGAAATTTTGGGGATGGTGGAGGAATCTAGAAGGGGGGAATTTGTTGTAAAAGATTTGAATAATACTTTTATTGCATTAGTTCCAAAAAGGGATGAATGTAAATCTTTTGATAATTTCAAACCAATCTCTCTATTTAATATTGTGTATAAAATCATCTCAAAGGTAGTTTCCAATAGGCTCAAAGGGGTACTAAATGATGTAATATCAGAGGAACAAAGTGGATTCACTCTAGGAAGATCTATTGTTTGAAGGAGAGATTATTTCCCATGAAATGATCCACTTGACTAGAACAAATAAACTCAACAAAATGATGGTAAAGTTGGATATTAAATGAGCTTATGATGAGGTACATAGAGATTTTTTGTTCAAAATTCCTTTAAAAATTTGGTTTTAAGGAGGAATAGATTAGTTGGGTAAAGGATGGTTTAACCTCTTTAAGGTTCTTAGTGTTGGTTAATGGTTGTCCCCAAGGTTTTTTTGAGTTAGAAAAAGGGATTAGGCAAGGTGAAATTTATCTCCTTTCCTATTTATAATTTTTGCTGAAGTGTTAGGGAGACTAGTTAAAGAAAAAGGGGTTAAAAGCCTATGGAAAGGGGTGAAGGTGGCAAGGGGAGTGAACCCAATTTCACATCTGTAGTTTGTGGATGTCACTTTTCTTATGGGTGAAGCTTCAAAGCAGGAAGTGAGAATGATGAAAAAACTTTGGAAATCTATGGGAAAGTGTTAGGAAAAAAGATAAATTGGGCAAAGTCTGAAATTTTTCATTTTTAACACCCCTCTTTATAGGAGAAGAGCTATTGGAAGAATTATGAATATAAAGTAGGGAAATCTTCTGAGCAAGTATTTGGGCATTCATTTATTTTGAGGGCAAAATAAAAGTGAAGTTTGGAAGGGAGTGGTAGAAAAATGTCTAAGGAACATGGAAGGATGGAAAGGTAAGTGGTTGGCTTTTGTAGGAAGGATCTTGATGCTAAAATCTATTGTTTCGATGATGCCTATTTTCTGAATGATGTGTTTAAAAATCCTAAAGAAGGTGATTAACTTAGAGGAAGGTAGATGAGAAAATTCTTGTGGAGTGGGGTTGGAGAGAATAAAAAATGGTCATTACTAAAATGGGAATAAATTTGCAGACCCAAGAAGTTTAGAGGTGCAAAAATTAGAGACTAGAACATAATGAATACAGCTTTGGGGGCTAAGTTGGTGTGGTAGATGGTAAATGATGCAAAGAAAATGTAGATTAGGATTCTTTAAGCCAAATATTTGGATTCTAATGAGAATATAAGGATTTTAACTATTCAAAATCTAATTAGAGGTTTTGGAATATGGAACTTTATTCTTTCATGTAGACATGTCATTACAAACAATATTTCATGGGTTGTAGGTAATGGTAATAGGGAAAAAATTTGGGAGGACTCATGGAATGGAAACAAATCTTTAGATGAGGAAACAAGGGATAGAGATATGAAATAGATAATATGTGATTTTTGGGGCAGAAATGTGAGAAATTATATGGAGAAAATTGAAGGGGTATTTGGGAAAAAATGGATGTAAAAAGATTGGAGAGTGGAGGGCCTATCTGAAGGACAAAAACAATCCCTAAGGGAAATCTTTAAGAGAAGAAAGGTTTTCATAATTAATAAGGAAGATAGGATCGGTTGGTGTGCAGCAACCTTAGGTAAGTTTTTAGTCAAGCTTGGATATGAAATCATAGACACTAAGGAGGAAAAATATTTTGAAGTCGGGGATTTGTGTTGGAGTAAAGAAATTATCCCAAAGGTTGGAACCTTTGCATGGCTAGCAATACAAGGAAGAATCCCAATAGGGGGTATAAGAAGAAGATTTGGTTTCTAGGTCCCTACAAAATGTGTTATGTGTGAAAAGAAGAGAAGAGTGTTGATCATTTATTATTAAATTGTGACATTGTAGTAAAGTGTTGGAGTTTCCTTCAAGGAAAATTGGGTTGGTTTGGACCATGGAGCCCCTCTCTTAAGGCTTTCTTTATTTTATGTCCAAGAGTAGGAAGAAGAAACTTATTTGAATGCATTTGGAAAGTAAGTCCCTCAATTGTTATATGGGAGGTTTGGAAGAAAAGGAATAGGAGGATTTTTAAGGAAAGATAAAAAACAATTGATTGGCTTCTAAAATGGATTGATCATTCTATTGAAGAAGTGATGAATGTTGCAATCTTTAGGAAAAATATATCAAAATATCTATTTACAAACTATGATAGGGAAATTCAAAAAATGTGGCAAGGGATTAAAATAGGAAAGGCTAAAGCTAAAGGAAAAACAAATTCTAAAACCAATAAAAGGGAAGAAACGAAGTGGATAGCTCCTGAAGAAGGTTGGTTAAAAGTAAATTTTGATGGGGCTTCTAAAGGAAACCTAGGAAAATTAGGAGTAGGATGTATTATTAAGGACTATTTAGGGGATACTATGGCATATGGAGTGTCAAGGTTACAAGATGGGACAAATAATGAAGTAGAGTTCCAAGTAGCATTGTTAGCATTAAAATGTGTAAAAAGATGTAGAGGGAAAAAAAATATTTTAGAAGGTGATTCAATGGTGGTTGTGCAGAACATGAGTAATAATTCAATTTATGCATGGCACTTAGGAAATTTGTTAGTGTCTATCATGGAAGAGTTAAATGGATTCAAATAATTTCAAATTTTTCATGATTTTAGAGAAGCAAATAGAGACACATATGCTCTTTCAAAATGGGCAGTAGGTTTAATAGAAGATCGAAGGCCAATTTTTGAAACTTGTAGCTGTTGGGAAGGAATTGATGAAGAGGTTTTCTGCATTTATTAATTGGGTTCTTTTTTAGAATGGTTGAATGCTTTTTAGAAATGATGGAAAGATGACTGATGTCATAAAGGATTGTCAAAAAATTGATGGGCAAATATGAAAAATCAATGATAAATGGTTTCATCATGACAAGATGTGAAAATAGGGTTAGCTATATTTGTGTGGAAGGTTGATGGGATGCTTCCTTTAGTGTGAACTTTTTCTGAAGGTAATATATAGTAAAGGTAGAAAGGCTATTCTAATAATCTGAATAGTGAATCTATAAAAGTGATAGGGACTAAATTGAAAGGTAGAATGGAGGTGACATTTACCTTTAAAACTAGTAGACAGTAGAAGGCTTTGTTTAGACTGGTGCAGTACAAGAGGTTGAAATTGCTGCTAAAATACCCAATGCCAAGTGTGATAGAAGCTATTAAGGAGATGGTTGGGGAGCTATTTCAAAACTCTTCCCATTATTGGAAGATAAATGTGGATATAGTGGTGATAATAATGGCATGGGGGTTGGAGATAGCAAGCCTGATGGAAGAAGTGAAGTGGGTAATGAAAAAATTGTTTTTGGATGATTTAATTGTGGGAATGGAATCCCTGTTAGAATGGGCATGGCTAGGGAAAGGCTTTGACTATAGTGAATGTTATGAAAATTATGAAGAAGGCATGAGAATTGGGAGGGTGGGTTTTCTGTGGTGGCCAATAGGGGTAGAAAAGGAAGGTTACAAAGCCAAGATAAAGGCAGCTTGGCTTAAGTAGGTTGTAGAAATAAGAGTCTTTCTAGAGTGGAGTGGCCGAAGGGTTATGGAATTTTTCATTGCCCACCCAAGGAAGAAGAGAAGTGTGAGAGGAAGAAGGATTAGGAGGATGGTCAGGGTCAAATTCCCAGTGAGGGTGGAAGAGTGATGAAGGAGGAGAAAAGTACAGGGCCATTTTTGTCTAAATTTTGATGGGCAACAAAGAACAAAATTGCTGAAGGAAATTTTGAGAATGGACAACAGAGTGAAACCAACAATGTAGATCAATGTAATGATAAAAAGGTAGTTTTTGAGGGCAATTTTTCAAAGACGAAGGAGAAAGAAGAAAATAGGCATGAGGATGAATAGAGGTTGAGGAGATGCAAAGGCCAAGCGATGGAATGGGAAGTGGAAAATGGGGAAAAAGTATAGCAAGACAGGTGGTAGACACTCTACTCATTTTTTATGTTTATGTCAAGGGCCGGTTAAGAAATGCCAAGATGTATATGTATTTTTGTTTATTAAGGTATAGGGCTTAGGAGGATGATGGAGGTTTAAGTGTGTATAGAAGGATGGTTTCTTGAGATGAAACTTGAATGTGCAAAGGA
>CM053788.1:167568415-167633415 GCA_028749045.1 Cupressus sempervirens | reverse complement strand
CATGCAATTTTTATTTTCAAGTACCTATGATCTCTAAAAACATGCAAGCATTATACACTTAGTTTTCTAACTTTAGTATATTTGTCTCCATGTTACCTATGATCTCTAAAAACATGCAAGCATTATACACTTAGTTTTCTATCTTTAGTATATTTTTCTCCATGTGCATGTACATGTTTAGTTACAACATGCTTCTCTCAATTATTCTATTGTTTTTCTAATAAATTTTGTAGCCAAATTTATCTTAGATATAAGAAATATATTTATCTCTATTTAGAAAATTCATGATAATTATATGACTCTATGGAAAAATTTAAAGTTGTAGGCCTAGCTATTTTATTTTTTATTTTTCCTCCAATATTCTATAGTTGAATTTTCTAATATAAAAAGGATTTTTAAAAGAATGCAATCATAAGGATTTTCTAGATTTTTTATATTTTTTCTCAATCAAGTTTTATTTCCTAAAATGCACAATATAATTTTTCATCCAAAAATAAATACGATAAATCAATAATGATTTTGCAAGCACTTAGGAAGACATGAAGTAGATAGATCTTTCAAATTAAATTCTACAATGGGTTTTCAAACCCTACCCCCAAAAAATAGCTGAAATATGAGACAATCTATGAATGTATGCAAATCTAAATCTTTTGATACTTTCAACAATTCTTTTTCTCCAATTTCAAATTTGACCTTCCAAAACCTATGCGTGGAAAAATGAACTACAAACCTTCTAATAAAGAGTCATAACCCTAACTAGCATTTCTATTCCCTATTTTTTTTAAAGCTATTTTCTTTATTAAAATATAAATCTTTTAATTGTTTTAATTCTTGCATGCACTCTCAAAGCATAATTTAATTAAAATATTGTTTTCTTTTCTTTTTCTCCACTTTATTAGATTGTACAAGTGCTATAAAAAGTACAATTTATTATTTAAATTAATAAAATAATTAAATTGTATAATTTAAATGTAACTCTAATGTAATTATTATTAATTAAATAATTACAATAAAATAATATTAATTCTTTTAATATTTTTAATTTATTTATCTAATTTCCAAAATTAGATTTTTTAATTAAATCTTTTAAATTGAAGCTCATATTTAGTTAATTTTATAATTAATTAAATAATATCATATTCTAATATTTTCCTTTTAAAATTAAATAATTTGAATATCATAAGATTAATTCAAGCATCATAATTAATTAATTTATGAGGTAAATTGTTGGAATTATGATATATTTGTCATTAGTGCAAACACTTATTCAATTCTGAATGCTTATCTAGCTCATCACTTAGTCTACAGTGTATTCCGAGCATTCAGTGGTTGCCTTGTAAATTCAGCAGGTAAACAGTTCTCATCGAGCATTCCAGAGGATACCGAGTGAATGAGAAGTTTAGCAGTGTTTACTGAGTGAAAAAGGTAAACGAAGGACTCAGTGTTTATCGGGTGAAAAAGGTAAATGAAGGACTCAGTATTTACCGAGTGAAGAAGGTAAACGAAGGACTCAGTGTTTACCGAGTAAAGCAAGGTAAATGAAGAAGTTAGTTTCTACCGAGTGACTATATCTACCGAGTCACCAATGGTTACCGAGTTCCAAGCAATGTTGTGTGGCTAGTATGAACTGAGCCTCTACTACTATCGAGTGCATGATGATGCCGAGTAACATAGTGGATGCCGTGTATCAAAAGGTCACCAAGTTAGCTTGAGGAACCCAAGTTTTCTACTATATGGCTAACTCTGTAATATTTTGTTCACTTAGATTTGGCTAACCTTGCAATCGTAAATATTGGAATGGTATATATGTAATGTATGATATCATTTGTAGAAGAATGGATATGAAAAATATAAAAGAAGTGATGTTTGCATATGAAGAAGGTATTGCTATATTTTGAGAATAGTGAAAGTGAATCAACAGCAAAGTAAAAGGAATACAGCAAGGTCAACATAGGAGCATATCTATGACATCAAGTGATCAGTGCAAAAAGGGATCTTATCAAAAAATAAAGTAGATCCACTACTTCATCCTAACAAGTGAATCAGTTTATAAATCCTTTAATAGGGTAGACTTAACAGTCTTTTTGTAAATCTCCTAACAGAGTGCATACTTCACTATATGTTTGTAAATCCTCTAACAAGGTGGATCTAGTAGTCCTACTTGCTCCTAACAGGGAAAATCACCAGAAGTGATCATTTTAAGCCTTAATAGGAAAAATTTATGCTTCAATATTGAATTTTTGTGGGCATCATCCCCACCCTAGTTTTACTTTCTAATTGGAAGGTTTCTAGGTCACCAAATCATTGTGTTCATGTGTTATGAATTTTTATCTTTCCATTCATACAGTAAATAAATGGTTAATGCTTTCAATGCTGAATTGATTTAAAGTTTTTAAAGTTACTGATTCACCCCTCCCATCTCAGTAACTTAGCTAGTCTTGATTATTTCCAATAGTAAATCACATAAAAATGACATGAGAAAAATTGACTAAAGTCAAAATCAAACAACACATGCAAAGATCACTTATGGGTTTAAAAAGAGTAGATAGTTAATACACGTCATCCTTCTCAAGACAAATAATGAGGCTATGGATGGGATTAGACCTAATCCTTATCTCCCCATTATTATCACTAAGTTCTTGTGATAAGACACACTCATCTATTGGTCCCAGCCAATACTAAGAGGGGGGTGAAGCAGTACACACACTTTTACTAAATATATCGGTTAATGCACTAAGCTTTATCACACACTTCATTATTACCTCTTTAACTATTAAAGAAATGATAAATGCTATGTAGTAGAATTAATTAATGACATAGATATTTTTATGTGGAAACCCTCGGTGTGAGGGTGAAAATCACAACGAGAGTAATATACCCACCAGCCTTTCCTTGCAAGAAAAATAGAACCGTGTTAAAGGCTTTCATATGTTCCTTTTGAGAATACATCCTGTTAAGAATATTAGTAATATATTAGGATTACAAAAACCTATTAAGGCTACCTTGTTAGGGGATTTAGATCTCTTTATAAGAAGCACCTTATTAGAGGATTACAAAGACTTTACAAGTCTACCCTATTAAAGGTTTACAATAGATGTTATGGTTAGAAAGAGAACTAAAATATTTGATCTAGATATTTGGTACACCTTTCCTGGTATATCCTCTATTGTGGCTTCTTGAAGATGCTTAAATCTTCCACTCTTGTTCTGGCTTAGTTAAGCTTTCTCTGCACTCTACCCTTCTTCCTCTCATGCAATTCACACTTATTTTTTGTTGCACCTTATTCATAACTAACCTTCTCTCTGGTTCACACAATTGTAGTATAAAAATTATCCTTGGCTCTTCCTCTAGATGATAGTCTTATCCTCTCCTTCTTAGCCAACAATATTCTCAATGAGTGACAAGTGATCTTTAAATCATGTTCTCTGATTATGGATGGAAACCCTAAAATTATATCACTCAAACCATAATTTAAATTTTGAAATGCACAGTGACCATAGTCACAAGATTCTTGTGACTACCTATTCATAGATGCCTAGGATTATAGGCTAGCTAGTTCATCTGTAAGTCTAAAGCTAGGCTTGGGACTTTTTCTACTTTTTCACCACTTTTCTTTGATGCTTTTCTAATCACATCTATACATCCTTTTGTATTGTCATGTCAAATGGTGACTGAGCTATGACCATTCTACTTCCACACTTTCCTTCACTCTTATATTTTGATCGATGTGCCAAACTTCTAGTGGTTGCACTTGCAATGCTTTGTAACTTCTTGCTAACCAGTTACAAATCAATGACAACACATCATACTAACTCATATCTTGATTTCTTCACTCACCACTTGGTTGGTTAATGTAACTTAGTCCAACATTATCATGGAAATTCATGGAGTTCGATGCCTAGTATCTACAACCAAAATAAAAGACAATCATGTGCATATGCATATAATTATCTAAACTAAATAAGTAATGGTAAGAAGTGGTGTATTACTAGATCCCAACTAGCAAGTGACTACAACTCCCTTCCTTAATGATATCAAGAACATCAAATAGAAATGCAAAACAAACATGCACACCATACAAATGCAAGTATGGGATAAGGACCATAATAAATCACAAGTATATAAAGCATTGGAATCCAATATGACTACTCATCATTATGAAGATACAATAATCATTAAATAGCACATGAAATGAATCAACCACATAATTAATTTGGATATATAATCGAGTCACAAAAAAATATCATAAAGTTATAAATAAAATATCTCTTAAATTAACACATGCTTGAAATAGGCCTAATATAGTTTGACAATCAAAAGAAAAAAGAAAACTACATGTGGGTACCTCAATGGTAGGATTAGAACATACGGTAGTAGGCATAGCTATATTAGATGTGTTAGGAAAATTGTAAGAAATAGAAGGAAGATGCAAAGATGTCAGGAGAGGATTAAAAGGAATGGGTAAAGGATTGGAATTTTTAAAAGAAACCACATTATATGAAGGTAAATGAGAAGGTATAGAAATAGGAGGAATACTCATGGGAAGTGAAAGGCTAGGAATACCAACACCCAGAAGAGTGGAAAATTGTATAGACATCATCATAAAAGGTGGAGCATATGTAGGAATGCTAGAAAGGGTAGAAAGGGTAGTGGAAGTTGGAATACAAGGTTAATGGTTGTGGAAGGAGGAGGGTATCCTAACTCTTGAGTACATTCCATCAAATACTTAGCATGAGTATTAATAAGGTGAGATATACCACACAAGATAGAAATATTATCATCATCGTTATTAACAAGCTTCTTGATAGCCTCAATAGCAACAACATCATCAGGATTTTGATGTTCTTGCACAATCCAAGTTCCCAATTTATTAAATTTATGACAAATTTTATCAACTTGCAATGGAGGAAATATTAAGGCTTCATCTTCATCATAGGATGATTGAGAAGAGTTATGATCCATTAAATAATTAAGATCATGAGAAAATATATTAGTGTCATCATGAGCCCTAGAAGGAAATTCATGATCAAAAGAGCTCATGAATATATTTCTTCTCCTAACGGGGATGTTGTAGGTTGGACTTGGTGTAATTAAGCTCATAAAAGGGGAGATTAAAAAAGGGAAATATGATAAGTTCTAACCACACAAATATAACAAAGAGCATTAAAAAAGAGATCTAACCACACACTAACTCTAACTCTAAAATCAAAAAGAAGGAAAGGGTTTTCCAAAAGAAGGAAAAAAAACACATTGACTCCAAAAAGAAAATGGCATAAGCCGAGTTTACTAAAATATTTAGTGGAAAAATGAAAGAACTTTAATAGGATGTAGGCCTCAACTTTTCATGGACTAAGCCATTCAAAGAATATGTGTAGATGGGAAGAGATAATTCCCAAATATGATTCCTCTTTATAGTCCAAATTAGATAGCCAAGGCCCAAGAGGAAAGATATGCCAATACTAAATTTTAATTGTGAAAGGGAATGAAATACAAGGAAATACACACTTAGGCCCATATGTGATATTGTGTATTCAAAGTTGAACTAATTTATTAAATAATGTAAAGTGTATACAATCAATCCATTTAAGATACAGATCTAAGCTGAAGTTATGAATAAAAATGAAAGAGAGAAGACTCAGCTTGAAATGCATAGTGAAAGTTGTATTTTAGCTCTAAAGTGCAGATCCAGATGTGTAAGTACAAACCTAACTGTGGATCTCTAAAGAATATTAAAAACCCAAAAACTTATTTTATAAAAGAGTAGCAGAGAAGAACTGGAAATTTATAGAGCCCTATTTATTCTTCCTCATGCAGGCTTTGATGGCCTTGGCCTCACTGGGGGCCAAGAAAGCTAACCATTTAAGGCATTTAATATCATTTTCCTTCAAATAAAGAAATGTCAAGGAGAAGAATGTCATTCCAAGATCTCATATCTAGCATTTGTCCCATCTTCTACCCCCTAATCATCATGGAGAGCAAGGGAAACATGCAAAAAAATGGTCGATAGAGGAGGCAAAGCGTCATTCTAAAAATCACACCAAGGTATCCCTCTAGTACTAGTTGGTGCCAAATTCATCAAGAAACTCTCTTCTACCTCCATAACCACCCTTCCTGGCCACCAAGGAGATGGAGGTAAGCATATTTCTTCATCTTATTTTGTTGTTAAGTTTAATGACCATATGGTAGTAGAGTTGGATAGAGAGAAGAATAGGTTAAAGAACATGGGGTTTTTTCGCTTTAGATCATCTTTTATTGACTTCAAGGAATTATCTCAATGACTGGTTTCATAGGATTTTGGGCCACAAACTAGGGCATCATTTTTCTTTCTATCATATAGTTTAGAAAGGGTTATTCATTGTTATTTTCTATAACCCTGAGTCCCAACAAGTGGTTGTGAATAAACAATTTTGGAAGGTGGGCAATGCATAGTTTAGGGATTTTCCTTGGTCTCTAGATTCAATTAATGATGAATTTCTAGTCCTAGCAAACCCTAGATGGGTAACTATTACCAACCTTCCCCCTTTTGTTTAGAATTTCATTCCCCAATTGATGGAGCCAATTGGGAAAGTTCTTAAAATTGATCACTCTGACACCTTGATCCCCAATGTTGATATTAGGATCCTTAACTCCATTTTCTTGGCTATTGATGCCTCAAAAAAAAATTATCTAGATGTGGTTCCATCACTAGTGTGGTGTCTTGTTGTATACATGGGGGGTCTAAATGCTTGTTACCTTTGTAGAAGGGAAGGGCATAAGAGAAAAGATTTCCCTCTTGTGTTTGTTAAAAAAATCTTAATTGAGGTTCCTTGCATACTCTTATGCCACATCTTAAACTCAAATTAGTTATTTCCTTGGCTAAAAAAGACTTTGTGCAAATCTCCCTAGACCCACTAGCATCTCAATGGATGGAGGCTTCTAATAAAGTTATCACTTCTCTAGAGGCATTTAAAGACCAATTTGGTAAGAATTCAGGAGACCATATTACTCAAAAAACTTAGGAGTCTCTAGAAGAGCTGAAATCCCTTCCCAAAGTCCAAAAATTGGATTTTGGGCTTCATCCTAAGACTATGGGTGGTAATACTAGGAGGTTAAATGTCCAATAATTGGCATTGAGGTTGCTTAAGGATAAGGTTAAAAATGTTGTCAAAGACATGACCTCCTCTATAGTCAAACTCTTCCCCACCTTGTTCAGGAGTAGAGGTGAGCTTGACCCTCCTCTGACAATTACCCCTTAGTTTGAAGCTAGCTCTAATATTCCATATTGCCTTGCTGAGGATACTCCTATCATTTACAATTTGGATTGCTTGAATGAAGAAGAAAGACTCCATGACTACTCCATTATTGTTATCCCAACAAATTCTAATAATCCAACTATCAAGAGGGAAGGGGTTCATTTAGCTAGTCTGGAGCTTAATGTACCAGACTTCAATTCCAAGCTACTAGAGGATAATTGTAATTCAAAGGAGGTACAACATGATGCTACCCTTGAGGTCAAAGTTGGGGAATGCTCCAAGATGGATAATATTACCAAGGAGGAAGTGTTTGTCTTCAATGTAGAAAAAAGAAAAGAAAGAAGGATTTGTAATAGAAGTATTTTAGAGAATGGAGAAGTTGTTAAAAAGAAAGGGGGTAGACCACCTAATACTAGTGGTAATAGCAAAGCTTTCAAGAAGGTCAAATCCAAAATTCCTAAATGCTTTAAGGGGTTTTAGACCTTGATGGACACTAATAAATAAATTTTGTTATGGATAAGCTTAAATTAGCATCTTGGAATGTTAAAGGCTTCAAAACTTTAGATAGAAAGTACACTGTCAAGAGATTCTTAAGGTGGATTGATAACATAGATATCTTGTTATTACAAGTACTCAATGTTGTTGGTTTTACCCTAGAAATTTCTTTGAAATGTATCTAGAAGGATGTTTCATCCTTCTTTACTAATCACCCAAAGGGAAAGGGGGGACACTCATCCTAGCACGACCCACTTGGAGGAAGAATATCACTAAATGGGGCACTTCACCTTGCAATAGAGCCTCATGAATATATTTTAAATTTGATAACTTTAAGTTTGGCATATTCTCTATTTATGCCCCTAATGAGAACCTAGATAGGATCAAGTTATTATACTGGATGGAAAATCTACCTAATATCCCTTTGGTCATAGCAAGAGACTTTAACATGATAGAGAGACCATAGGATAAATCTAGCAGATTAAAGTTTGAATGGAAAGGAAATGAACACTTATATTGGTCTAGAATTTTGAGAAAGCTCAATATCATTGATCCCCTTATTGATTTGAAACTTCAATCCCTAGGAATATAGTACACTTGATCAAACTCTCAAAGAGGGGATAAGAGAATCTATTCAAGACTAAATAGAATGTACTATGATAAAAACTTTTTTAGTTGCTTCAAGCTTGATGATAACAACCATGTCTAGGTCCTACCCTATTCACTCTCTAATCATCATCCTATTATGATTGAAATTCTTAAAATTGACTCTTCTCTACCCAAGAATAATAATGTGCAGTCCTTTGATCTCAACTCTTCTTTTTGAATTATCAAGATGTCCTAGTAGCTTCTAAAATTATCCAATGGTATAATGATTAAATTTGCAAGCATGAGAACCCCATCAATAGTTGGAATCAGACTACTAAATCCTAGAAAACATTATTCAAGATGGTGGGTACAAAAAAAGCCAAGGATGGAAAAGCTTTGGAACTCTCCTTGGTTGAGTCTCTTCAAGTGGCTAAAGCCTCCCTACAAAAGCACGTTGTGAATCCCAATCTCTTGATTTGGTCACAAAGTCTAAGCATGAGTTTCAGAAACTATAGTCTAAAAGGATTTAGGGGGCTAGAATTTGGTCTAGAGCTAACTAGTTGGAGATGGGAGACAAAGGTTTGAAGTTTTTCTTTAAGGTATTGAAAGTTAAGGAAGCCAAAGATAATATTGAGTGGGTATGGGATAATGGGTCATATTACACAGATGTTGAAGGTATCCTAGGTGCTTTTACCTAGTTCTATAAGATTTGGTTCTCCTCTAAAGATAAAAGGATGGACATGGAGGCTACTCGAAGCAAGGTTGAAGGTATTATCCCCGAGAAAGTTTTAGATGTAGACTCAGAGTTGTTCAATGTCCTTATATCTCTTACGGAGGTTAAAGAAACCATCTCCACCATGAGTAAAGAGAAAGCTCCTAGGCCAGATGGGATCATAGTTGAATTTTTGAAAGTTAATTTAGATTGGATTAGCCCCATCTTATTAGAACTATACCTAATTGCACTCAAGGAGGGTTCTTTGGGACTGACTATTAATTTAGGTCTCATCAAACTTATATATAAAAGAGGTAACAAAACTTTGATAAAGAATTGGAGACTCATCACACTCCTAAATGTAACTTATAAAATTTTGGCTAAGATATTGGCTTCTAGATCAGTCTTCATCCTCCCCAAGATCATAAGAAAGACACAAATAGGTTTTGTTAAGGGTAGGTATTTATTGGACAATCTCATCATATGCTGAGAAACTATGGACTAGGCTAGATTTTTGGAATAAGATATTGGGATGATGTTGATAGACTATGAGAAATCCTATGATAGGGTGGAATGGAGTTTCATTTTTGTGATGGTAGAAGCATTAAGCCTTCCAATGACATTTATTAATATAGTGATAATTCTATTAAAAGATACAAATGCATCAATTAAATTAAATGGTATGAGATCAAAATTCTTTGACTTGACAAGGTCCACTAGGCAAGTATGCCTCCTTGCCCCTAAACTATTTTTAATTATGGAAGAAGCCTTGCACTACCTACTAAGGGAGGTGTCTATATCTCCTAAGGTCTTAGGCCCTCTCCTACCAAATGATAGTGAGATAACAAATATCTAATTTTTAGATGATACAACAATTTAATTCAAACTTGATGAGGTTAATATGAAGAATTTGATGGCTAAACTAAATTTATTTTGTATAACCTCGAGAAAAAAATATCAGTCTCTAAATCCATACTTTTAGGATGGGACCTTAATCCTCTTGCATGGTGCATTAATTATGGTATAAGTTGGGGAGGCCCTAACCGGGTAGTTAAATACCTTGGAATACTCTTTGCCATCAACTCTAGTATTAACGACATGTGGATTTGGATCAAAGAGAAAATCAGTGGCAAAATTCACAAATGGAACACATTTTATCTATCTTTGGCAGGTAGAGTTTAGGTTTGTCAGAAGATCCTCTCCTCTTATTCTATTTATTTCTTGTCAACATGGCTCTTTAATGTTAATCATTTTGAATAGCTTAAAAAAATTACTTGAGACTTTTTGTGGTCTAATGGGAAGGGTAATGGTAAGACTAATGTGGTCAGATGAGACTAGTGCACAAAAAGAAAGGATGTAGGGGGTCTTGGACTAAAATATTTGAGAGTTCAAGGGATGGTAGTAGTTGTAAAATGGATTGCTCAAGTCACACAAGGAGATGAGCCTTGGAAAATACTCATCAGACACAATTTGACTAGAGTCTTTCCATGTGGAGAAAAGTTTTGGAATAACCTGAATATTCTAGATATTTTAGCTCTCAAATGTAAAATAATGGTGGGGGGATATAATGTCTTCAAGTCAATCTAGAAAAGTTTGGGTAAAGTGAGACCCTTGTTGGGGACTATTCTGAGAAAAGATGAAGGTAATAAATGGTGTGGAAACAACTATATTTGGTGGAGTTTGAAAATTAACTCTAAGCCTCTAGCCCTGGTGTAGGGATGCTTAGCCAAGAAATGGACCAAAGTTGGTATTAAAACCTTCAAATAAATCTTGTGTAATGATAGTCTTATAGACTGGACTAAGCTTAAATCCATATTTTACCTACATGATTCTCATAGAAAAATGATCTCTATGATTGTTAATGCCCTTGAAGCTGCAGGGGTCAAAAGGAGTTGTTGCTCTCTTGAATCTTGCTCATTCTAGTTGAGATGTCCTAACTCCTCTCCCTTACACCTAGTTAGATCCAAGTATGTCTACTCCACCCTCAACTCCAACACTATTATCCTTGATCATTTTAATACCAGTTGGAATCTCTCCCTTACCCATAATGACTGGAAGAAAATTCTCATCCATTTTTGGGCTAGACCTATAGAACATAAAATTGTTTTCTTTCTTTGGAGAATGTTGTTGTATAATTTTTCATTCACTAAGCCAAGAGGGGATCCTAATATCTATGTTTTTTGTGATCACCCTAAATTTTTCACTCATATTTTCTTCCAATGCCATTTATCTCAAGATATCTAGCATATATTTACTTTTGTATTTGATGAAAATGTAAGAACATTATAATTGGTAAAATCTATTGTGGTAGAAATTATCTTAATGTGTTTTGTTCTATCTTTTCTTCATTTATACTCTGGTATCTATGGAAACTTAGGAACAATAATATATTTCAAGGTAAAGAAAGAATTCTTACTAAGTCTATGAGAAGACTCATAAGGGCTAACATTGTTGTGTAGGTAACTACCATCTTCAAGATGAAAGAGGAGAAATTCTAGAAATCTATGCAAGAAGGTAAAGGTATGTTGACTAAACAGGACCTTAATTATGGTTTTACTACTTTGAAGGAGAAAGATAGCAGCTCTATGAAGGACAAGTTCAGTGTACCTTTGTTGCAACTAGTGCAGTAGATCTGCAAGGAAGGAAACTAGAGGGCACAAGCAATAGGAAGAGAGGGACTATCAATGACATTATGCCTTATCCTATGAGGTTCACTACCTAAGAGTCTAGTGAAGATGAGGAAGACAATTTATATGGTTTAATGTTATATCAACTTGTAGCTTGTAAACTCTCCGTAGCAGCCCATGGGCTGAGACAATAGTAAAAAAGTAGTAGAGAATAGGTCAAACTAGTTGTAATTAATCTACAACAGTCTCTATTAGGTTACTATGTTCTTGGGGAACTGTAATTACATTGACCAAGGTTCTTCAGAAAGTTCTTGGAAAGTTATTTTGGATCTATAATCACACTTTTTCAATCCTTCTCCTTGCTTATTATAACACTTGTTAGTAAGGATTTTTCCTTGTTGTATATTGCAGATATTGAATTCATTATGTAAAGGTAGCATATTTCCATAAGTTGGAATGGGACTATTATAACCACATTATAGATACATGGATGTAAATATGCATTAATGAAGAAAAAGATAAATCACTCATTGTAGATCTCCTCCCTTAATGGACAAAAATATGCTAGATCTTGAAGAGGAAATGCTCACAGAAACTCCTTCAATCCTTGATGAAATCTCCTTTGCTTGAATGCTTAAAGTGCTTTAATTCCTTGAATAAAAAGTATAGGTGTAACTATCATGAAAGTATAGTATTAGAGTATGGTTCAAAATGAAGCCTACAACTCTCCTTATATACTAGTTTTTCAGGTGAGAAAACAAAATAGGTGATTGTGGAGTGACAATTAACAAATTGAAATCTCGAGACCTTTTGGACCTTGAGCCCCATAATCACTAGAGAAGAGGTTGACCTAGGATCAACCTAGGTCAACTTATTCCCAAAGGAGGGAAGGGGTAGATGATAGAAAGTGTAGGAGGGAAGCAAAAATATTTGGGAAAAGGTAGGAGAATATATGAGAAAGGGGTGTTGAGCACAGATCCATCCATGTTTTGGAATATACTATGAGATGGGTGCTAAAAGGTCTTAAGAGGAAAGTGCATCCATTTTAAGACAACACAAATGGATCAATGACAATAATCTATTAGATTTCCTAATTTCTAATGGGAAATTTACTTGGAATAATAAAAGGACGAGTTCAAATAACATTGCAAAAAAAATTCATAGATTCATATACTTTGGTAATTTATATACCTTTGATTACAACATCACTTCCTCTCTAGTCCCCATAGTAGGATCTGATCACCTTCCCATCACATTGGAAATTATTGAGGACTCTAAACCCAATAAGATCTCCTTTAAGTTTGAAAACATGTGATATCTAGATAACAACTTTATGTCATTACTGAGACTTGATGGATGGAGGGTTCTTTTGATAGTTCAAAAATGTATTGCTTTGTGTCTAAACTTAAAACACTTAAAAACAAAATTCTAGAATTGAATAAGCACCACTTCAAGAAAAAAAAATTTAAAATAAAAATAAAAAGTGGAAATTGAGATACAAGAATTAAATAATGAAATCCTTGACCTAGGGATGGATAATGAGAGATATTTAGAAGAAAGAGAATTGTTAAGAAAGAATCTCTACTCTTAAAGGAGGAATTATTTTGGAAACAAAAGTCTAAAGAGGATTGGTTATCTAAAGGTGATAGAAATATAATTTTTTTCACAACAATACCAAAGTAAGGGTAAATATAAAGATAATAACTAAAATTAAGAACTCTTAAGGAGCCTCTATTGAAGATCCCAAGGATATTGTTAAGGAAGTAGTTTCATTTTTTTCAAAGCATACTTAATAATCAAGAATCGTTTGATTTTTGTCAAGCACTATTTCCTAAACTGCATACCAAAAATTATTAATTCTAAAGACAATAAGATGTTGAATAAATCATTTTCTAAAGAAGAAATTAAAACATTTTTATTTTAGATGAAGCCAGATAATTCTCCTAGCCCAAACAAATTCCCTCCTAGTTTTTTTTTCAAAAAGTTGGCACTTCATGGTTTCAGATCTATGGGAGCCCATAGAAAAATACCATTAAATATGGAAACATTATCAAGGAAATCAATAATATATTCTCAACTTTGATCTCGAAAAAGATTGAATTAGAGATTTTCACTGACTTTAGACCCATGACCCTTTGTGATATAATATAAAAAAACATGTCTAAAGCAATGAAACACATATTAAAAATTCTCCTACCTAAGATCATCTTACACGAACAATCAAGTTTTATCCTAGGTAGATCTATTTCTAATGGAATAATAAGTATTCAAGAACTCATCCATTTAGTACAAAACAATAAGGAACCTATAATGTTAATAAAATTAGACATATAGAAAGCATATGATAAGGTATCTTGGTGCTTCCTTTGTAAATGTTTGGATGCATTTGGATTTTCAAGAAGATGGATTAACCACATATTTAACTTTCTATCTACACCACAAATTTATATTCTTGTTAATGGATCTCTAGAATGATTTTTTAACAACTTAAGAGGTTGAGGAAAGGGGATCCAATTTCCCCTTTTCTTTTTTGTCATAATGAAAAAATCCTATGGTAGAATGATTAAAAATTATCACTCACTAAATCAAATTTGGGGGTCAAAGTCATTGAAGGTGTCCCAAATATTACCCACCAACATTTTGTTGGTGATACCATCCTACCAATTGAATCTTCTAAAAATAAAGCTTGGAAGCATAAAGAAATCCTTGAATCATATATTAAGGCCTCTACCCAATAGGTTAATGCTAATAAATTATAAATTTTCTTCATAAACATTGACCCCTTGATGGAAAAGGACATCTATAATATCTTAGGATATAAGAAAGGAGCTTTCCCCTATAACTACCTAGGCATGCCAAATGAAAAAGACAACAAATCAACAAAGTCTTGGGATCCAACTATCAACAAATTTGATCAAATAATAGAATATTGGAAAGGTAAATGGATTTCTAATGCAGGATGTCTTACTATGACAAGATTTGTCCTATTAACATTACCATCATACCAAATCTCTTGTATGCCACTATCGGAAAAGGCCAAGTCATCTAGATAAAAAAAGATTAAAAAATTATTTTTCCAAATAGTATTAGACAATAAATGATGGATCTTATTAGCTAGGATAAATCTATAAACTAGTTATAAATAGAGGCTTAGGCATTAAGATACTTAATTGGCACTATAAAGCAATGAGCACAAAATTAATTTGAAAAATGTACCAATGTCCAAATTAGAAATGAGCTAAAATAATATTCCACAAATATATTGACCCAAGTGATGTTTCAATATTTTTAGAACTATTAACACCACCCCCCCCCCCCCCCCCCCCCCGCCCCCCAATAAAAAAAAACCAAACAAACAAACAAAAAAGCGTCTAGGGTCTAGAACTTCATGCTAAAGTGCTTAGACATAATTTCAGATAAACTTTCATGAGATATTTGACAAGAAAATAAAACCCTATTTTGGGATGATTTTTGGGGGGGATACTCTCTTATATCTATAATAATATAAACAAATATTGCAAACATTCTTATCAAAATATGGGGAAAAACTCTTTAAAACTATATAGAATTCCTAGAAGGAGATCCTAGAATAAAATGGCAATGGAGATCATTCAGTAATACACCATTGTCAAAAGTAGAATGTATTAAACTATTATTATCCTCCAGATATATCAATCCCAAAATTTTTGAAGATTCACTAGTGTGGTTAGTGTTGTGGTTTCACAAGGCATGCTCCATTTTGATTAGAAATGGGGACCCCCTACTTTGTTTTTTTTGGATTTTTGAATCCCTAGTCTAGGGTCTGAGTCTTTTTCTAGTATTTTTGATCAGATCTTGGACCTAGTTCAAAAAACCCAAAGTTCAAATTTCATCATTAGAGGAGATAAGGCTTTTTGCAAAGCAAAAAGGTGCACCAGCGCACCTATCTAGGTGTGCTAATGTGCCAAAAGACATAAAAGGGCACTCATCATAGGTAAATGTGCAGCTGTGCACCCCCTTCACTCCTCCACTTGTTATTCTTGCTTCCTTTGGCTCTCCTCATTACATCATCACACTAGAAGAGGTGCACACTACCCCATCACCACCTCCCCTACCTGCACTGAAGCAATGGAACAATGTTAAAACTTTGAGCTAAGGTGGGTAGTAGCACACCTAATGAAGTGTGCCTACTAGATAATTTTTTCATTATCATTCAAGGTTTTCTATAGATAAGTTTTTGCTTTTGTTTTTTGTTTTTTGTTTTTATTAGTCTTTCTTAGTCTTTCTAGTTAGGTGTTAGTTTTCGTTGAGTCGAGTCTTTTTGTTTGGGTTTCATTTCTTTTTATTTCTTTTTCTCTTTTAGTTGTGTCAGTCTGGGGATGGGTGTAATCGAGAGTCATTTCTTGATGCATTTCATAAATAACTCCTTGTAGTTTCAAATTTTGGGAAGAGGTATTTCTTTTTCAAAACATTTTAATGATTTTTTTTCTTATACCAACTGAGGAATGGATGTTACTTGCAGTAATATGGGACTTTCAATCTTGAATTCAAAATCACAAGTCAACAAGTTTTCAACACTTTAAAAATTAAATCGATCATCTCAAGTGTTCTCAAACCAAGGTTGAGAGCAGCAAGGGATGGTGCAAACCCCAATTGGTCCAAATAGAAGGATCTTCTCGAAGGGTTGCTCAGATCATTTTTTAGTGTGAGAGTTTCTAAAAAGTTCTAAAAGAGAAATGCAAGGGATGCTCACCAAAAGGATTGAATCAAAGAAATCATAGGTAAGTGTGCAGTTGTGCACCCCCCTCACTCCTCCACTTGTTATTCTTGCTTCCTTTGGCTCTCCTCATCACATCATTGCACCAGAAGATGTGCACACTACCCCATCATCGCCACCCCTACATGCACTCAAGCAATGAAAGTATGTTAAAACTTTGAATTAAGGTGCATAGTAGTGCACCTAATGAGGTGCACCTATTGTGCACTTTAGTATTTGTTTTTTTGGTTTAAATGTGCTTAAGTCAATATAGGGTGTGTATTAGCACACCCCATGAAGTGCATTGCTATTCCCATATGTAAAAATTTGATGAAAGGTGCACCTGTCAGGTGCACAAGGTGCATCTTTTTTTTTCCATCTGAGGGGTAAAAATAGGTTTTTAAGGTGTTCTCGACACTTAGGGTTTTGGCTTGTTTCTTGTTGTTATTAGGATTTTTCTTAATTAAGTATTTTCAACTCTCTAGATTAATGCTTGTGTTTTTGTGCAGATGAAAGGGCATCCTCAACTTGTTAGGGTTATAACTTTTGACCTAGAGCTTAGAATTCAGAATCGTTTACACCATTGGAAAGAAGAACTAAAGATCTAATTTTAGTCCCTAAAACAGTAAGCCTTTAGCTACCCAATTTTTGGGACCGATGAAAGTTTCAACTTGATATTTTGAGCAGAAGACCTCTGAAAAAGCCAGTTAAAAGGACCTAGAAAAACTTGTAAAAAAGTATGAAAAAGTTTCAAATGTTTGATCATTTTGGATAATCTAGATCACTTGGTCTCTGATTGGGAAGGATCGAGTAGTCAATGAGAAGAAAGAAAAAAGAAATTTACACTGAAGATCAAAGATACAAAGGTTCGATATGTGAACCAAAATAGGTTCTTCATCTTATGTAACCATTAATGACAAGATTCAACTCAGGTGCCTTGGGATTTTAGAAGCAGAAGGAGTTTAGGTCTATGAAATTTTTTTGCCATAAAGATTGTATAAATAATCAAAAGGATCAAAGTAAATACACAAAAGTGAGCTAAAACTCATTTGAGAAAAACCTAGAAACTATTTTCAAAATAAGAACTTTGATTTTTTGGCGATTTGAGCACCTTGCACAAATTTCATCAAGGTGCACAGGTGCACTGGTGCACAAGTTTGTAGGTGTATAGTTGAGCTAGTGCATGATTAAGGTGCGTAGTTCAGCTAGTGTGCAGTTGAGGTGCATAGGTGTGCAAGTGCACAGTTGAGGTGCGCAAGTCCACAGGTGCACAATTGAGCTAACACATAATTGAGGTACATAGGTCTATAGGTGTGCAAGTCTGAAGGTCCTCAGGTGTGTATTTATAGAAATTCTACTGCCAATTCAAAAAATAGAGCTTTCCATGCATTAGAAACACATTCTAGCAGCAGTTTAACTCTTACAGATGCCCAGTGACTGATCAGCTTCTATTTTTGGCACTTCTAGACACCTCCACTTTGAATTAAAAGACATGCCCTGCCAAGGAACCCAAAATAATTAACCTAAAGTTTTACTAAGTTTGCCAACATTTTATTTTTTTTAAACATGAAAGATAAACCATTCACATAAAACACATAGTAGCAGAAGTAATAACATACAATCAACTGTAAACATACATAACAGGTTACATTCGTTAAGGATCCCAAGACATTGAGTCACATTTAAATGTAATTAATTCTAAGTCTAACAACTACCACAACCACATGAAAGAATAAATAGAAAGTTCAACATCCATAATATACATTTTTTCCAAATTCCTCTTGGCAAATTAATTTGGAATGCCCAATCATCCACTGTACATGTCATAGGGTATGAAAGGCTAAAAGAATATACATTAGTAGAAGTAGAAATACATCATCCTCTTTGGATCCATGGTACAAATACAATAAAATAAATGAAACCATCTACCATACATGATACATCCATCCATCATAAAAGATATAAACATCCAACATAAAATACAACTATCCATCATAAAACATAACTAACTGTGTGGTTCCTCCCAATTGTCAATAGCATCATTAGACCATCGTGGGCCCTAGCCATCCCCCACATGTAACATCCCTAGTCATCGATAAGATCATCGATACTATAGTAATAGGGATGTCACACCTAAAACATACTACAACATATGCATAAAGAAATCTAACATACTAGAATAAAGCATAGTAAACAACATCATCTATACATCATAAACAAGCATACCAAGAAGCTCCAGCCATGGTAGCAACAGACGAATCTCAAATGGTAAGAGTGAAAAAGCACTACCACCCGACCGTGTGGAACCTAAATGGTCCACTCCCACCATGCTGGGGAGATAGTCTCAAGTCCCAAATAGGATATCAAATCACATAACACAAGTACTAATGTAAGTCCAGGAAATCCTATAAGTATACTAACTCAAGGGTTCCAACACATAGATCGACATCTAGACCTAGAGGCACCACAAAGACATGTAGGAAATCTACTATGTAAGCGGGCAAGTTTCATTGCACAAATCATGTTGGAAGTTATCCGAGCAATCCCCTAGGAATCTTGGGTCCCCTGTGATCCTGCGGCCTCTAGTATCCTCTCATATTGACGAGGCATACTATGAAATGCAAGGTCACAACCAATCATTCTCTCTACCCCATCCTAGTATGTACTAGCACTCAACGCATGGGAGAGAACATACAATTATCTTATTAGGTTCATTTTAATCCCCATTTAGTGTAAATGTTATCACTTATTAAAAACAACTTACAATGGGTTTCTCTAGGCAACCTCCTAGGGCCCCGACACTACACATAGATAACCTACCCTAGGCTCATGAAATCACAAATCAAAGAATCATAATAAAATCACCTCAGTCCTATATGAGCAATTAAAAATATCATAAATATAATCCACAATAATCACATCAGTTCTCCACGAGCAACTGATAAGCATCAAATAATAATCATAATGATCACAATAGTTCTTTATCAGCAACTGAAGGCATCAATGATAAAATCACAATATCCATTGGTTCTTAACAAGCAACTGGAAAAATATCTCAAAATAAATCGCAATACTGATCACAGACTCCAAATTGGACAAGTCAAAACATTTCACACAATGACATCATCAAGATCAAAACAAACACCTCAGTCCTCTCAAAGCGACTAGAAAATAAATCAAATATAACTGATCGATGACTCAAAAATGGTTAAGTCAGGTATCTCATATACATACACCTCAGCTTCACACAAGAAGACTGGAAAGCAATAACAAATAGTAAATACATCCATCATAGAGCATAGCATCACATTACCAAGGTCGGGTATAAAGATCAAGAACAAATCACCATAACATCACAATTGCACAACCCCTGAGCCTCTAGTAACAACCTAGGGCTGGTCAACATCTAATCAATCCCAAAGCCCCCAAAGCATAGACAATACATAGAAAACATCACACAAAAGACAAGGTGTGAGTTCACATGTTTTGATTTGTTTGAATCACATAGTTAAGTTGGATATAAGGTTTTCAATTTTCATTTCAAAGTATGTTTCAAGTAGAAGTATTCTCTATTTCCCTATAGTTAACCCAAGCAATTGTTTGATTAACAATAAGGATTTACCCCCCCACTAATAATTTTTCTAAAATCAATTCCCTTAAAATACTCTACGGATAAATGTTTGAATTACTTAAATCATTAAGATTATAACTAATGATCTTTTAATGAAATAATTCCAATTATATTATAATCATTATCATTTTTAGAATGAATTCATTTCCATTCAATACTCCCCTTTAATTTGATTCCATTTATTTAAATTGATTAAAAATTCATTACCTTACTTCCGTTATTAACTAATCTTAATTAATTTTGATTTAATTAAATTAATTAATAAATACATAAAACTAATCATACTATCATTCATTAATAATCTATTAACCTTAATAATTATTAATGAATAATTTCACTCATTAATAAACTTACTAATTCATAATAATGATTACTAATAATTAATTTGAAAACTATTATTAAAAATTATTATTTAAAAATTGAATCTTCTAATAAACAAAGTTTATGAAATAATCTATTTATTAAATATAATTTAATAATATAATTATTTTCATAATTAATATTATAAATAAAAATGATCAGTAAATAATAATATAAATTTTATATAATTTAAAATTTAATAAAATTTATAATTAAAAATAATAATAAATTGCACCCTTAATGTAATGGGCAGACTATTATATGCAGGCCTGTGGGTTGCCAAAGGCAACTGCGGACTACATGCGCAGTCGTGGTCTGCCGATGGCAAACCCGTGGTCTGTTGTAGCAGTTGCCATAAGGCAAAATGGTAAGTTGGGGGGGTGGGTAAAACTCCCTCCCCAAATAAATTTATTTTTATTTATTTATATTTATTATATTTCTTTTTAAAAAAAAAAAACTTTATTCATATAACATTTTTAAAATTTTAATAAATCTTATTTATCATTTAAAAAATAAATGTTTTTAAATAATTTTATTTATTTTATAAAATTTATAAAATGTAAAATTTAAACAATTTCTTTTTATATATATTTTTTAAAAATTGTTTTCTTCTAAACTTTGATAGAGAAAATACTATCAACCATCCATTTTTTTTAAATTTAGAATTTCATCTTCAAATTTGAACCCTCCCAAATACATCATCCTCTTTGGATCCATGGTACAAATACAATAAAATAAATGAAACCATCTACCATACATGATACATCCATCCATCATAAAAGATATAAACATCCAACATAAAATACAACTATCCATCATAAAACATAACTAAGTGTGTGGTTCCTCCCAACCGTCAACAGCATCATTAGACCATCATGGGCCCTAGCCATCCCCCACGTGTAACATCCCAAGTTATCGATAAGATCATCAATACTATAGTAATAGGGATGTCACATCTAAAATATGCTACAACATATGCATAAAGAAATCCAACATAGTAGAATAAAGCATAGTAAACAACATCATCTATACATGAAAAACAAGCATACCAAGAAGCTTTAGCCATGGTAGCAACAGACAGATCTCAAATGGTAAGAGTGAAAAACCACTACCACCCGACCATGTGGAACCTAAATGGTCCACTCCCACCACGCTGGGGAGATAGTCTCAAGTCCCAAATAGGATATCAAATCACATAACACAAGTACTGATGTAAGTCCAGGAAATCCTGTAAGTATACTAATTCAAAGGTTCCAACACATAGATCGACATCTAGGCCTAGAGGCAACACAAAGACATGTAGGAAATCTACTATGTAAGTGGGCAAGTTTCATTGCACAAATCACGTTGGAAGTTACCCGAGCAATCCCCTAGGAATCTCGGGTCCACTGTGATCCTGTGACCCACTAGTATCTTCTCGTACTGACAAGGCATTCTACAGAATGCAAGGTTGCAACCAAGCATTCCCTCTACCCCATCCTAGTCTGTACTAGCACTCAAGGCATGGGAGAGAACATACAATTATCTTATTAGGTTCATTTTAATCCCCATTTAGTGTAAATGTGATCACTTATTAAAAAAAACTTACAATGTATTTCTCTAGGCAGCCTCTTAGGGCCCCGATCCCCATTGCAGGCCACTTCTCGACACTACACATAGATAACCTACCCTAGGCTCATGAAATCACAAATCAAAGAATCATAATAAAATCACCTCAGTCCTATACGAGTGACTAAAAACATCATAAATATAATCCACAATAATCACATCAGTTCTCCACGAGCAACTGATAAGCATCAAATAATAATCATAATGATCACAATAGTTCTCTATCAACAATTGAAGGCATCAATTATAAATCACAATATCCATTGGTTCTTAACAAGCAACTGGAAAAATATCTCAAAATAAATCACAATACTTATTGTGGACTCTAGATTGGACAAGTCAAAACATGTCACACAATGACATCATCAAGATCAAAACAAACACCTCAGTCCTCTCAAAGCGACTAGAAAATAAATCAAATATAACTGATCGATGACTCAAAAATGGTTAAGTCAGGTATCTCATATACATACACCTCAGCTTCGCACAAGAAGACTGGAAAGCAATAACAAATAGTAAATACATCCATTATAGAGCATAGCATCACATTACCAAGGTTGGGTATAAAGATCGAGAACAAATCACCATAACATCAAAATCACACAACCCCCGAGCCTCTGGTAACAACCTAGGACTGGTCAACATCTAATCAACCCCAAAGCCCCCAAAGCATAGACAATACATAGAAAACATCACACAAAAGACAAGGTGTGAGTTCACATGTTTTGATTTGTTTGAATCACATAGTTAAGTTGGATAAAAGGTTTTCAATTTTCATTTCAAAAGTATGTTTCAAGTAGAAGTATTATCTATTTCCCTATAGTTAACCCAAGCATTTGTTTGATTAACAATAAGGATTTACCCCCCAACTAATCATTTTTTCTAAAATCAATTCCCTTAAAATACTCTACAGATAAATGTTTGAATTACTTAAATCATTAAGATTATAACTAATGATCTTTTAATGAAATAATTCCAATTATATTATAATCATTGTCATTTTTAGATTGAATTCATTTCCATTCAATACTCCCCTTTAATTCGATTCCATTTATTTAAATTGATTAAAAATTCATTACCTTACTTCTGTTATTAACTAATCTTAATTAATTTTGATTTAATTAAATTAATTAATAAATACATAAAACTAAGCATACTATCATTCATTAATAATCTATTAACCTTAATAATTATTAATGAATAATTGCACTCATTAATAAACTTACTAATTCATAATAACGATTATTAATAATTAATTTAAAAACTATTAATAAAAATTATTATATAAAAATTGAATCTTCTAATAAACAAAGTTTATGAAATAATCTATTTATTAAATATAATTTAATAATATAATTATTTTCATAATTAATATTATAAATAAAAATGATCAATAAATAATAATATAAATTTTATATAATTTAAAATTTAATAAAATTTATAATTAAAAATAATAATAAATTGCACCCTTAATGTAATGGGCGTATTTATTTTATAAAATTTATAAAATGTAAAATTTAAACAATTTCTTTTTATATATATTTTTTGAAATTGTTTTCCTCTAAACTCTTATAGAGAAAATACTATCAACCATCCTTTTTTTTTAAATTTAGAATTTCATCTTTAAATTCGATGCTCCCAAATTTAATCCTACTTTCTTTAATCTATAAGATGGGGTTTTTAATTTAATTTATTTTTCTTCTTATATACAGATGAGATACAAAATGATATCACAAAGTTTATAACAAGAGAGCGAAAGATTCATACAACAATACCCATAAATTTGATTTTGACAATCACGAAGAAGACAGGAGTATCTAAATAATGTAATTCTAATTGGGTGAATAGAACTCAGGAACCTACCTAGTTCTGATGCTAAATTTGCAACACCTAGAAGATTTGCAAGAGAATTCACTTCCAAGTTTGCTCCCAAAATTTGCGTCAAAATTCACATCCCAATTTCTCTCCCAAAATTCGTATCCAAAATTCATCTTGAAAATTCATGTCCAAAAATTTGTTCCCAAAATTCATATATTTCAAAAATGAACCCTCAAGTGATAATAAGGAGTTCTCTCCTCAAATTGGGGCACTAATCGTGCATTCACCCGAGAGGACTCCTTGCTCACCAGAGTTAACTCTCAAATTAACTTTTTATTTATCTTTTCATGCAAGTCAAAAGAATAATTAAATTACTTCATTTAATTTTCACTTGACTTCTATTTTTAATTAACTTATTACTTTAATCCCACGCAATATTTATGAATTAAAATATCTTTATTAAATCCATAGGTTTTATCTTTTTAATTAATTTCCTTTTTTATATTTTCAACTCATGCACGCATCATGCAATCTAGAATCCTTTTAATAATTGAATATATTTTTTATACTTTTAATTTATTTTAGAACTTAATTGATAAAATATTTAATTAACTTAAATAACAATAATATTTGGCATTTATTTAAAAATCAACTTTAAATATATTATTATTAAATTAAATAAATATTATCACGTTCTAAATTATCCTTAATCTTTTATCTTCAAATTTAATTCTTTTTATTTAATTAATTTCTCAATTAATTAAATACCATTAAATATTAAAGTGTCAGAATAATTTCCATTACATTAAAACATTAATTTAATCTTTTTAATTAAACTTAATTAATAGAAAAATACCAAAGACTCATAAAACAATCATACGAAAACCCAACATAGAAGAACACATACAAAATCAACTAAAGGGTTATAATCACGAATTAACGTCATTTGACACATTCTGAGGGTACTCAACTTGGATACTTGTCCTATTTATCAATTAGGACAAATGGCTAAAGGGTTTAGGATTTGGACTTAAGATTTATCTCCCCTCTCTTACCATTGAGATAATGCGATATTCCTGGCAATTCAGGGAAGTCAATACCCGGTACTTGCAACCTGCATAAAATCCATGCATGTACAGACACAATATTCTAAGCTAAACAAGCAATGGCAGGAAGTGTTCCATCGTGTAGATCCTAACTAGCAGGTGACTACAACTCCCTTCCTTAACCACATCAGAAATGCCATACATAAAGAAAACAAACACGCGCACCATACACATGCAGTATGGGGTAAGTATCCATAAGAAAATACATGTGATAATAAATCATCTAACTAATCATCATCAATAACTAAAAACACTGAATTATCATCATACATACATGAAATATAGAGTACCAAGTAATCTCATCATATAATAAACTGAGTGCAAAACAATATCTAATAATCTCCAAAATAATAGTACTAATCATCAAACATAAAATTGGCCTAAAAGAGTTTGGCAATGATAGAAAAAATGTAACTTAGGGCCAAGCACTACACTATTTTCAAAACAAGAACTTTAATTTTTTGGTGATTTGAGCACCTTGCACAAATTTCATTAAGCTGCACAGGTGCACTGGTGCACAAGTTCGCAGGTGTACAGTTGAGCTAGTGCATGATTGAGGTATGTAGTTGAGCTGGTGTGCAGTTGAGGTGCGTAGGTGTGCAGGTGTGCAGGTCCACAGGTGCACAGTTGAGCTAGCACGCAATTGAGGTACACAAGTCTGCATGTGCGCAAGTCCGTAGGTCCTCAAGTGTGCATTTACAAAAGTTCTACTGACAGTTAACTGCCAGTTCCAAAAATAGAGCTTTCCATGCATCAAAAACACATTCTAGTAGTAGTTTAACTTTGACAGATGCCTAGTGACTAATCAGCTTCTATTTTTGGCACTTCTAGACACCTCCACTTTGACTAAAAGCTTTCTTATTCTTTCTCCCCTCGTAAATTCTTTGTTTTTGACATGTAAAGGCTCATGCATCCAATTAATAAATATAAAATGGATGGATTCCTACTCTCAACATAAATTGAGGGGACAATTTCTTATAAATACTCTATTGTAATATGTAAATGGGGCTATCATTATTTTGCAATAAAATTATGATTTTGGTGCTTGCATTTAGAGTGTAGTAATTATTTCCTGAATGTGTCATACTTTTTTTGAATTTATGTTCATGTGATTATGATTGAGCCAAAGGTTTATTGCTTTGTTTCTAGTTGTGCATTTCATTAGTTCCGGTGTTTGTTATGGTTTAGACAAATTTTGCTAATGTAACTAGCTTGAGAAGGAATCATCGAATTGTGCCTGCATAACTTTTCATCTCGCATGAGTGCACTTTCTATGGTCTTGTGATTTGATGAAGGGTGAAACATCATATGATCACTAAGTGTCTCACCAATGAATGCATCAATGGAATCAGGGAAGCACTGCTCCTTTTATTGGTTATTTATCGATCTCTTTGAAAGCTTAATTCATAGACGTGTCATTCTCCATAACTTATGTTCATTAGGAATTTTCAATTTCATGTTATTTGATTTAAGGTCTTGTTATTTTCTTTTCTAACCCCCTATTAGAATAAGAATTCATACTAGTTGCATTGTTATCTTGCATTCATAAAAAACATAAAAATACAAAAACATAGTTTTTTTCCATGTGTTATTTTGAAGCAGTGTGCAGATTTTTAATCTCATCTGAAATCAAAACAAACTAGAAAAGGCCTCCTTGTGAACAATCACATTTATCTTCAACTAAATGGATCCTAGTAGATCACTAGATCAACCTGAAACCTTGGAGTTGATTCACAAAATCAGCTTTTCAAGAGAGGAGTTCACAAGAATTTCTGTCATTTAGCATCGTCCATAATGATAGCTCAACAAAAATGGTACTAGAAGGAGGGACGCACATTTGATTCTCGAGAAAAAGTGGAAATATTTGCCAAAGTTTCAAAATTCTACACTTTTGCATAATCTATGCTTCCCACAAGTTCAAAAAAAATTTAGAGTTTTTGAGAAATTCAGGTGCGTATGTCCATAGCTCTGTAGGTGCGTAGGTGGGAAAAATGCTATGGTGCACCTGATTTGTGAGAAAGTGCACTTTTGCAAAGGTGTGCTTTTTCCAAAGTTGGTACAAACTGGAGGATATTGATCCAAAATCTCCATTTTAGTGAGCATTAAGATCTTCACCAAGTACACATGAGTTTCTTAAGCTTACCCATTTTCACAAACCACATAGTGACAAAGGGATTCCAAGAACTCCACCCATTCAAATTACCCATTCCAACATCATTGTTCGCTTTACATTATACTTCACACATTCCCATCATTATGCACCATGTCTTTCTTCAATGCCCAAAGTTCACCTTTGAATCTAACTAGTCCATTACATGACTTGCCCAAAAATCCTGAAAAGTTTTTCCCATGGTTCATCTATGGAGAATCATGAATAGTAGAAGATCATATTAAATTTTCAAGGAGATATATAATCAAAACTAGATTCAACATATGGATGTGGTATGTTTCCTTTTTCCTTACACTTTGGGGGAAATGGCATTCAATTGGTACCTAAATCTGCCACCAACATCAATAAGGGATTGGAACTCTTTTGAGAGCAATTTTTTGGAAAAATTCAAGATCTATGTTACTCCAGCTCTCCTATATCATTAGTTCATCTCAATTAAGAGGGATTCCCATGAGACTATTTCATAGCTTAATCATTGCTTCTATAGGATGTATCAAAGAATGGAGTTTCCATATACTGTACCACAAGAGGCTACCATCCAGATCTATTTTGGAACAATGGATTCATTAACTTCTATTTTTTTAAGAAGGATCCCACCCAGATACATTGATGCCATTGAAAAGGTCTTCAAAGAGGTTGTTACATTCACAAATCAGGTTATTGTTGCTCCAATGTCAACAATTACATATTTAGGGTATGAGTCCCAAAAGGCAGTTGCATCTGTTGAAGTAGAAAACAATATGGCTAGAGAGTTTAAGGCCATGAAGGAGACAATGTCTCTTTTATCTAATGAACTTCCAAGAATAAAGTTGAATTCCTCAAGAAATCAAGGCAATCATCCAAGACAACTTGCTGCCCAAGATAGTTATTCTCAAAATCAAAGCAAAAAACAATATGGCTCCTATGATAACATCAACAATGAGAATAATGGTATTATAGATATGAGACCAAGTGAAAATGGATATGGGTATAATGATGTTTTGGATCAGCCTCCCCAAGTTACAGAGGGACAACCTTTGTAGTTTAGAGCAATGACGTTTGAATCATATGATAAATTTGTAGGAGGACAAAATGATGAAAATGATCAAGAGGAGTTTGTGTTCCCATTCAATGAAGAAATTCTTCTAAGTTTTGATTTTTCAATAAGTGTGAAAATGCCAAGAAATTTTGAGGATGCGAAAAATTTTGAAGTTTCAAAACTCCATGAAATTGTAAAAAGTGATGGAAATGTAGAAGATCCTAAGGTTGGCAAGATATTTGAATCAAAAAGTCATCAAGAAGAAGATACCAATTCTTCCTACTGTGATATTGATTCCCCATTCGATAATGATAAGATACCTCCCTCAAAACAAGATTTGTCAATAGAAGAGATGGATAGAGTGCTCAATTTGGTCTCATGCTTGACTAAGGAAATGTCTATTTGTGGGTATTCTACACATATATCAAACCAGGCAATAACTGAGTCATGTAGAATCCATCCACTTGGGTTCCATTCAGAAGAAAGTTGTCCTAATTTCTTGTTAGCTTGGGAAATTGCAATGGAGGGAAAGTATGATTTTGAATAGGCTTCTTTGGGACATGAGGGAGAAAAAATTTTGATCGATGATAGTAATGAATCCTATAATTCAAAAGGAAGGTTGGTGATTGATTTTTCTAGTCTGAAGGAACCTAAACTATTTCCATGTGCACATGGATTTGTGTACCATGAGATAAGACCACCAAAAGGAGAGATTACAATGTGTGAGTGTGCCCCTATGGTGGTGGGGAACTCGCAAGATTAGGTGATATTTTCCCATTATCCCTCTCATTTTGATGATTTTCAATTTGAATATGATGCTAAAGGTAAGTGAACTTGTTTGTGGATTAATCATGGTCATAAAGAGTTACCACAACTCCTGATTTTGTGTGATTTGTGCTTGGAATTTGAACCAAGGTTGTCCAAATTTTATTTTTCTGAGTACAAAGACAAATCAGCTTTTCTTAGGACTATATGGGGTGGTTCATTACTATTGCACATAATGAGAAATCTACTAACAACCACCCCATATTCTTATCATTCAAGGTTTTCTGTAGATAAGTTTTTGCTTTTGGATTTTGTTTTTTTTTTTTTTTTTTTAGAAGTCTTTCTTAGTCTTTCTAGTTAGGTGTTATTTTTCATTGAGTCGAGCCTTTTTGTTTGGGTTTCATTTCTTTTTGTTTCTTTTTCTCTTTTAGTTGTGTTAGTCTGGGGGTTGGGTGCAATCAAGGCTCATTTTTTGTGCATTTCATAAATCACTCCTTGTAGTTTTGACTTTTGGGAAGAGGTATTTCTTTGTCAAAACATTTTAATGATTTTGTGTCTTATACCAACTGAGGAATTGATGTTACTTGTGTTAATAGGAGACTTTTAGTCTTGAATTTAGAATTGCAAGTCAACAAGTTTTCAACACTTTATAAATTTAAATAGATCATCTCAAGTGTTCTCAAACCAAGGTTGAAAGCAACAAGGGATGGCCCAAACCCCAATTGGTCCAAATAGAAGGATCTTCTCAAATGGTTGCTAAGATCATTGTTTGGTGTGAGAGTTTCTAAAAAAATTTAAAAGAGGAATGCAAGGGATGTTCACCAAAGGATTGAATCCAAGAAATGACACCGATGTCCTGGCTACGCAGTTTAAGCATAGTCAAGATACAAAAGAAAATAAAGGGGAAAAAAAAAAAAAAAAAAAAAGAGAAAAGAAAAGAGAACAACGGTGTTAAGACTGAAGGATTCTAAAAGATCAAAAAGGGGTAATCTAATAAATAGATACAAAATGAGCTATCTAGTATCAAAACAATGATTTATTCAAGAATCAAAAGATGACATTATGAACTACATGTAGCAGATAATTCAAAGGATTTTCCAAAAAATTTAAAAGAAAAGTGATAGCCCACCAAGAGCCCTCGAACTGATTCTCTCATCTAGTCAAGCAAAAGATCAACAAATAACCTTCACAGAGATTCATGATGGATGTGCCAAGAGGGGTGGAAGATTGTTTCTGAGTTGTCAAAAGATTTTTATTGACCACATCCTAAGATGTCAAAGGAAATGGATACACTAAACACACACTAAACTTGGAGACCCAAGATTCTGAGGTTTTGACTACAAAGGGATTTGAAATGCACTTGGAATGTTCAAGATTTAGTTGGTGTTTGACACATATTAGAGGAATGTTTGCTGATGAAGAAATGCCTTTGTCATTTCTTCCTTTTTGTTGGGGCTATTTGTTGTGGTTTCAAAACGCACACCCCATTTCTGACTCCCTACTTTATTTATTTTTTGGCTTTTCAAATCCCTAGTCTAGGGTTTGAGTCTTTTTCTAGTGTTTTTGTTCAGATCTTGGTCCTGGTTCAAAAATCTTAAAGTTTAGATTTCATCATCAGAGGAGATAAGTCTTTTTGCAAAGCAAAAAGGTGCACCAGCACACCTACCCAAGTGTGCTAATGTGCCAAAACACATAAAAGGGCACTCATCATAGGTAAGTGCATAGTTGCACACCCCCCGCACTCCTCCACTTGTTATTCTTGCTTCCTTTGGCTCTCCTCATCACATCATCACACTAAAAGAGGTGCACACCACCCCATCACCGCCTCCCCTACCTACACTCAAGCAATGGAACAATGTTAAAACTTTGAGTTAAGGTGTGCAGTAGCACACCTAATGAGGTGTGCCTACTGCACACTTTAGTATTCATTTTTTTGGTTTAAATGTGCTTAATTCAACATAGGGTACACATCAATGCACCCCATGAGGTGCATTATTGTGCACCCATATGTTAAAATTTGATGAAAGGTGCACCTGTTAGGTGCACAAGTTGTGTCCTTTTTTTTTTTACATTCCAAATGTAAAATTAGGTTTTTAAGGTGTTCTCGACACTTAGGGTTTTTGGATTATTTCTTGTTGTTATTAGGATTTGTCTTAATTAATTATGTTCAACTCTTTGGATTAATGTTTGCATTTTTATGCAGATAAAAGGGCATCCTCAACTTGTCGAGGTTATAACTTTCGACCTAGAGGTCAGAATTCAAAACTGTTTACACCATTGGAAAGAAGAACTGAAGATCTAATTTTAGTCCCTAAAATAGTGAGCCTTTGGCTACCCAGTTTTACAGACTGATGAAAGTTTCAACCTGATATTTTGAGAAAAAGACCTCTGAAAAATCCAATTAAAAGGACCTAGAAAAACTTGTAAAAAAGTATGAAAAAAGTTTCAAACGTTTGATTGTTTTGGATAATCTAGATCACTTGGTCTCTTATTGGGAAGGATCAGGCAGTTGAAGAGAAGAAATAATCAAGCAATTTACACTAAAGATCAAAGATACAGAGGTCAGATACATGAACTAGAATAGGTTCTTCATCTAATGTAACCATTAATGGCAAGATTCAGCTCAAGTTCCTTGGGATTTTTGAAGAAGGAGTTTAGATCTATGAAATTTTTTTGCTATAAAGATGGTATAAATCATCAAAAGAATCAAAGTATGTACAAAAAAGTGATCTAAAACCCCATTTGAGCAAAACCTAGAAACTATTTTCAAAACCAAGAACTTCATTTTTTTCACAATTTGAGCACCTTGCACAAATTTCATCGAGGTGTGTAGGTGCACTAGTGCATAGATTTACAGGTGCATAGTTGAGCTAGTCTGTAGTTGAGGTGCACAGTTGAGTTGGTGCACAGTTGAGGTGCATAGGTCTGCAGGTCCATAATTGAGGTGCACAGTTGAGCTGGTGTGCAGTTGAGGTGCATAGTTGAGCTGGTGTGCAGTTGAGGTGCATAGGTCTGTAGGTCCGTAGGTGCACAAGTTCATAGGTTCTCTGGTGTCCATTTCTAGAAGTTTCGCTGACAATTAACTGTCAATTCAAAAAATAGAGCTTTCCATGCATCAGAAACACATTTTAGCAACAGTTTAACTCTGACAGACACCCAGTGAAGGATTAGCTTCTATTTTTGGCACTTCCAAACACTTCCACTTCAACTAAAAGCTTTCTTATTCTTTCTCCCCTCATAAATTCTTTGTTTTTGACATGTAAAGGCTCATGCATCCAATTAATAAATATAAAATGGATGGAGTCCTACTAAGCATCAATTAGATTGTTAATTTGTATAGAATTAGTTTGGTTTATTAAATTAAAAGCATTTTTTTGCATGAAGATATCTCTCACTCTCAACACAAATTGAGGACATGATTTCTTATAAATACTCCATTGTAATATGTAAATGGGGTTTCCGTTATCTTGAAATAAAATTATGCTTTTGGTGCTCGCATTTGGAGTGTAGTAATTATTGCTTGAATGTGTCATACTTTTTGTGAATTTATGTTCATGTGATTATGATTGAGCCAAAGATTTATTGCTTTATTTCTAGTTGTACCTTTCATTAGTTATGGTGTTTGTTATGGTTTAGATGAATTATGTTGTCATAACTAGCTTGAGAAGGAATCATTGAATTGTGCTTGCATAACTTTTCATCTTCCATGAGTGCACTTTCCATGGCCTTGCGATTTGATGAAGGGTGAAACATCATACAATCACTAAGTGTCTCATCGACAATTGCATCAGTAAATCAAGGAAGTGTTGCTCCTCCTTTCATTCGTTATGTACCAATCTCTTTGAAAGCTTAATTCACAGACATGTCATTCTCCATAACTTATGTCCGTTAGGAATTTTCAATTTCATGTTATTTGCTTTAAGGTCTTGTTATTTGCTTTAAGCTCTTGTTATTTGCTTTGCTAACCCCCTGTTAGAATAGGAATTCATACTAGTTGCATTATTATCTTGCATTCATAAAAAACATAAAAATACAAAAACATAGTTCTTTTTCGTGTGTTATTTTGAAGTAGCGTGCAGATTTTTCATCTCATCCAAAATCAAAATGAACTAGCAAAGGCCTCCTTTTGAACAATCACATTTATCTTCAACTAAATGGATCCTAGTAGATCACTAGATCAACCTGAAACCTTGGAGTTGATTCACAAAATCAACTTTTCAAGAGAGGAGTCCGCAAGAATTCCTACCATTTAGCATCATGCATAACGATAGCTCAACAGAAGTGGTGCTAGAAGGAGGGCAGGACTTTTGATTCTTGGAAAAAAGTAGAAAATTTTGCAAAAGTTTCTAAATTCTGTACTTTTGCAAAATTTGCACTTCCCACAAGTTCAAAAAAAAATTTGAGTTTTTAAGAGATTTAGGTGCGCAGGTGTGCAACTCCATAGCTCCATAGGTCCACAGCTACATAGTTGCGTAGGTGTGCAAAATGTTGTGGTGCACCTGATTTGTGAGAAAGTGTACTTTTGCAAAGGTGCACTTTTTCCAGAGTTGGTACAAACTCTAGGATATTGATCCAAAATCTCCATTTCAGCGAGCGTTAAGATCTTCACCAAGTGCACACAAGTTTCTTGAGCTTACCCATTTTTGCAAACCACATAGTGACAAAGGGATTCCAAGAACTCCACCCATTCAAATTACACATTCCAGCATCATCATTCACTTTACATTCTACTTCACACATTCCCATCCTTATGCACCATGTCTTTCTTCAATGCCCAAAGTTCACCTTTGAATCTAACTGGTCCATTACATGACTTCTCCAAAAATCCTGAAAAAAATTTCCCACAGTTCATCTATGGAGAATCATGAACAATAGAAGATGATATTAAAGTTTTCAAGGAGATCTGTAATTGAAACCAGATTCAACATATTGACGTGGTATGCCACATTTTTCCTTACACTTTGGGGGAAATGGTATTCAATTGGTACCTCAATTTGCCACCATTATCAATAAAGGATTGGAACTCTTTTGAGAGCAATTTTTTGGAACAATTCAAGATCTATGTTGATTCAACTCTCCTATATAATCAGTTCATCTCAATTAAGAGGGATCCCCATGAGACTGTTTCATAGTTTAATCATCACTTCTATAGGATGTATCAAATAATGGAGTTTCTATATACTATACCACAAGAGGTTACCATCCAAATCTATTTTGGAATAATGGATTCATTAACTTCTATTTTTCTAAGAAGACTCCCACCCAGAGACATTGATACCATTGAAAAGGTCTTCAAAGAGGTTGTTACATTCACAAATTAGGTTATTGTTGCTCCAATTTCAACAATTACATATTTAGGGTATGAGTCCCAAAAGTTAGTTGCATCTATTGAAGTATAAAACAATATGGCTAGAGAGTTTAAGGCCATGAAGGATATGATGTCTCTTTTATCTAATGAACTTCTTAGAATAAATTTGAATTCCTCAAGAAATCAAGGCAATCATCCAAGACAACTTGCTATCCAAGACAGTTATTCTCTAAATCAAAGCAGAAAACAATATGGCCCCTATGATAACATCAACAATGAGAATAATGGTACTATAGATATGAGACCATGTGAGACCTTTGCAGTTTAGAGAAATGACGTTTGAATCATATGATAATTTTTTAGGAGGATAAAATGATGAAGATGATCAAGAGGAGTTTGTGTTCCCATTCAATGAAGAAATTCTTCCAAATTTTTTTGTTTTAATAAGTGTGGACATGCTAAGAAAGTTTGAGGGCATGGAAAATCTTGAAGTTCCAAAACTCCATGAAATTGCAAAAAGTGATGGAAATGTAGAAGATCCTAAGGTTGCTAAGATGTTTGAATTAGAAAGTCATCAAGAAAAGGATACCAATTCTTCCTACTGTGACATTAATTCCCCATTGGATAATGATAAGATACCTCCCTCAAAACAAGATTTTTCATTAGAAGAGATGGATAGACTGCTCAATTTGGTCTCATGCTTGATTGAGGAAATATCTATTTGTGGGTATTCTACACATATATCAAACCATGCAATAATTGAGTCATGTAGAATGGCTATAAAGATGGTATAAATCATCAAAAGGATCAAAGTAAGTACACAAAAGTGATCTAAAACCCCATTTGAGTAAAACCTAGAAACTATTTTCAAAACCAAGAACTTTGATTTTTTGGCAATTTGAGCACCTTGCACAAATTTCATCAAGGTGCGCAGTTGAGCTAGTGTGCAATTGAGGTACGAAGTTGAGGTGCATAGGTTTGTAGGTGCACAAGTCCATAGGTCCTCAAGTGTGCATTTCCAGAATTTATGTTGATAGTTAACTGCCAGTTCCAAAAATAGAGCTTTCCATGCATCGAAAACACATTCTAGTGGTAGTTTAACTCTGACAAATGCCCAGTGAAGGATCAACTTCTCTTTTTGGCACATCCAGACACTTCCACTTCAACTAAAAGCTTTCTTATTCTTTCTCCCCTCATAAATTATTTTATTTTAACATGTAAAGGCTCATGCATCCAAATTAATAAATATAAAATGGATGGAGTCCTACTAAACAATAGTTAGATTGTTAGTTTGTATATAATTAGTTTGTTTTATTAAATTAAAAGCATTTTATTACATGAAGATATCTCTCAATCTCAACAAAAATTGGGGAGATGATTTCTTATAAATACTCCATTGTAATATGTAAATGGGGTTGCTGTTATTTTACGATAAAATTATGCTTTTGGTGCTCACATTTGGAGTGTAGTAATTCTTGCCTAAATATGTCATACTTTTTGTCAATTTATGTTCATGGGATTATGATTGAGCTAAAGGTTTATTGCTTTGTTTCTAGTTGTGCATTTCATTAGTTCTGGTGTTTGTTATGGTTTAGATGAATTCAGCTAACGTAACTAGCATGAGAAGGAATCATCAAATTGTGCTTGCATAACTTTTCATCTTGCATGAGTGCACTTTCCATGGCCTTGCAATTTGATGAAGGGTGAAACATCATATGATCACTAAGTGTCTCACCGATGATTGCATCAGTGGAATCAGGGAAGTGTTGCTGCTCCTTTCATTGGTTATTTACCGATCTCTTTGAAAGCTTAATTTGCAGACATGTCATTCTCCATAACTTATGTCCGTTAGTAATTTTCAATTTCATGTTATTTTATTTAAGGTCTTGTTATTTTCTTTGCTAACCCCCTATTAGAATAGGAATTCATACTAGTTGCATTTTTAGCTTGCATTCATAAATAACATAAAAATACAAAAACATAGTTCTTTTCCATATGTTATTTTTAAGCAACGTGCAGATTTTTCATCTCATCCAAAATCAAAATGAACCAGAAAAGGCCTCCTTGTGAACAATCACATTTATCTTCAACTGAATGGATTCTAGTAGATCACTAGATCAACCTAGAACCTTGGAGTTGATTCACAAAATCAACTTTTCAAGAGAGGAGTTTACAAGAATTCCTGCCATTTAGCATAACTCAATAGTTAGGATCTAAATCTAGTTCATAGAAGGTTAAAGAATGTTATCAAATAATTCTAAATAGACAAAATTGGACTATCACAAACTTGTTACTTCATTTATACTAGGATAAACTGTGTCTACTTAAAGCGTGAATGTTCTTCCAAGATACACTCTAGAAGCATATTCTCACAATATAATGGTTTTGAAAAAATCTTGTTTGAAGTCCCTTCTTGATGTGTCCTTTAAAAATCCTAGAAAGAAATAGTAGATCATATTCTCCTAAATTATCCATAAGCTCAAAAATGTTGACATTGGTTACCTAAAAAACTATGATTTTAGCTTCCCCTTCCAGATAATGTACTAGGCTTATTCAAAAGATGACCAACTCCTTTACAAATAACACCATCTTCTCCATTAGTAAGATTGCACCCTCAATCCTAATTTGGGAATTTTGGAAGAAACATTATTGCAAAATCTTCCAAAATAGGAAATTTGAATTTAAAATGTAATTTAAAAAAATCAAAGCATGTATAGTGGAGGTCACAAATAATTGTTTGAGATAGATCAAAGCCTTAGAAAATACCTTCTCCAAATGGGATAGTGAAATCATAAATGGTTAGCATAACCTTAACATCCCACCACACTATGGTAATGAAGGTAAGGATACTTCAATTGCTAGACAAAATTTCCATTGGTCCCTGTTAGAATATTTAGAATAATTAAGAGGGGGGGTGAATCAGTTATCCTTAGGTTCAAATGTACCAATTCAGCTTTTAGCAACTTCAAGAAACTTATTCAAGTTCATAAATCCAATTGACCAATATAGAAACTCATCAGTAAATTAACTTACTCATTAACACTTTGTTCTCTATTTAGTATATGTCAAATAACATTAATAAATAATCAGTAAATAGCATGCATCTTGAAAACAACATTCACATGTTCATGACACCAGGATTTAATGTGGAAACCCAATTTTGAAAAAACCACCAAGTAACATGCTACCACTTTTTCACTCTTCTGAAGTGAGCTCAGTTAAGAGCCAACCTAGTTAAAGGTTACAAAACACACTATTAGGTGTGACTCTATTAAAGGGTTTAATCACCATGTTATGAGTGGCCTTGTTAGAGGACTTTGGATCATTCCATTAGAATGTCACCTTAATTAAAGGGTTTACAATATGACTATTAGGTCAACCTTGATTAAAGGATTTTACTACCACAATAGTTAGAAACTAACAACTATGATGTAGGAGCATCTTGGGTCTTTGAGTAATCTTGCATCAACCAAAAATATTTGTAGTTTTTTGTACCAATATGTTTTTCACAAAATAGCCGTTATTAGTTTTGTTTTCATGTAATGCGTAGTTGTCATTATGTCTAGGACCTTTGCTAGATCCTTTTCCTAAGTGTGTGAATTATTCTTATGTTCTATATTTCTCAAGTTCTTTGTCATTCTTTGTAGTCCTAGATTCCTAATATTTCCACCTTGTGTAGTGTGTTGTTATGATTTGTGTAGTTTTGATAGATTACGTAGTGTCTTTTGCGTAGCTAAGATTTGACTCCTAATACACTTGTGGACCTAAATTTGAGTGTGTGTCACTTCATATGACCATTTGTGTGGGTTTATGTTTAGTCATCTAAGTATGGACCTAAATTATAAATAAATTATTGACTAGTTGACTTGTGTCTTATCTGGCTGTAAAAGAAGCTTGGTCGGATGTAGGAAGGTAGCATTTTTAGAGAGTAGAAGATAGAAGATGTGAGCTAAGACTCTGAGATTTAAGAATTCTTATTTGGTATAAGGTCATAGCCTGGAAGGTCTCATAGTCAGGCATGTTGTGGTTTCTCTATATGTGAAGTTAAATTATTGTACCTACAAAGTTGTTGCAACTGGCCTTGTATTCTTTTTGGTTTCTTTAATCCATGTGTAGCTTTTGTGTGTAACTCTAAGCAAGGAGTGTTGAATTTTTCAAAAAAAAATTATTCCACATGTTATTGTGAGTGTGTTAGTATTTTATTACATTAGGTGGTATTAGACTGAGTTCTTTATTAAGGCTTGGATCATGCAGAGCCTTGTGAAATTGGTTGTAGGGTAGCAGATATCAAATCTAACATATGCAAAAGGTTACGATCTTGTGGGAACTATTGTCAAGATGGTTTGTGGTAGAGGAAATGTTGATAATGTTACTATGGACAAGTTGAGGCAAAATATAGTGAAACTTGAAGCTGTGGAGACAGTGCAAAAAAAAGGTGTACATCTTGAAGATGTTAGTGATGGTCAAGAGGTAGATTTTGAACCTAAGCTTGAAAAAGATAAGGAAAGACTTCCAAGAGTTTTATCTAGGGTGAATGCTATACCTATTATTCAATTTTTTTACTATGATAGTAGACTTGAGACTAATGTTTTGTTAGATTGGATTGCTACATAGTTTTTTATGCAATTACAAACTCATATGACAAAACTGAACTCCTCAGCATATGAATATGCTGACACTTGATCATCACTAGCATTCATACTGGAACTCAACTTCTATATACATATTCTTCTTTGTTTTCTTGACACAAAGTGTCTTTTCAATTTACTCAGTCTCTACTATAATAGCTTGACTTACATATTTGCTCGGTCTCAACTGGGGTGCTCAACAATCATTGATTTGCTTGGCATATAATGCAAATTTTAAAAGTCCTTATATTTGCTCATCCTTTACTAGATGACTCAAATCTAGTGATGGCAACTTGTCCCTACCTAGTAAATGCTAAGTGTTTGGACACTAATAGACAACATAGGCTTAAAGATCAACAATCTCCCCCTTTGACATTAGTGGCAAAAACACTTTGTAATGAATAGTCATTTCATTCAAAAATACTCCCCTTGAGACTATAATATGAATCTATAATATGAAAAATTTTGATTTTGTGACATCTAATGACTTCATCTATGTTCTTCTCATTTCTTCCTTCTTTTTCTTCTTGATGTGACTTATTTCCCCTTAATTATTGCTACAGTTCTTATCTTATTTCCCCATAATATTTCCCCCTTTTTTTTTTCACTAATGGCTTGGGGTTGTTGGGATTAGCTTGTGCTTATCAAAAAATTGTGTATGGCTTGCCAATATTTTTGTATAGCATTTATTCCATTTGTCTTATATTTCTCCAAAACTTAAAATTGAATTTCTAGCTTGGCAGCTAAATTAATTAGACCTTCAATATGTGAAAAATGTGTCTTTTTTCAAAATATTTTGTACTATAGACACTTCTTTTAGTATTATCTCCAAGTGTGGTAACAACTATAATTGGATTAATATCAACTTATTTCTTATCTCGTTGTCTCTAGCCATGAGCTCGGCTAACCTTTGTAAACTATTTGTTAACTTATTGTATGAGATTGAGCTTGAAATTGTGTTCATTCCCAATGAAATAGATGTGTCCCTCATATCTTCATGTAATAAATCAATGGAACATTGACTTTCCAATGTAAAAACATTAACAACACACAACTTCATGTACAATGAATGAATAGCCTTCAAAATTTTATCTAATTATGTGATTAATTTGGAAAGCTCTACTTGTCTCATTACAATTTCATGAGAGACTTTCACAAAAACTTATGCTCAAATCTCCTCTCAGACCATTGTGTTAGTTTATCTTTGGTCTCTACATATTTTTCTTGAAATTTATCAACTATGTATGCTAGCTGATCAAAATTTGGATGTTGATTATCTAAATCAGATATTCCAAATGCATCCAGAAAAATATCCTTAACAGTATGAAATACTTGTTTCTTTTTATGCTCTCTCCTAAGTTGCTCTTTTTTTCCCTTGCGGCTCAACAAGGTTATTAACTCCTACATTTTCTCTAGAGTTAAGTTGTTCAAGTCATACATGGGTAAAGTAATTTCCTAATCTAGACTTACTGACTTATCTACCTCTTCTTCTAATTGAGTTAAAATTTGATAACATGAGGGTGTATCACTAGGTAGTGATATTTGCAGTTGTTTCCCCCTTTCACTTGATCTCAATACATGTTGTTTCTTCTCTGGAGTAGGTGTCATCTATTGTACAAGTGTCTCAATCAATGGTGTTGCAATCTTTGCACACATTAGTTATACAAGAGCTTACTAGGCTTACTAGCCTCTGCAGATAGTTCTTCCATTATGGTCTCATATGTGCCAAATTTCTTGGCATTTGCATCAACATCTTCAATCAAAAGTGTAGTTACTACCACTATAACCTCATCAACATTAATTTCATAAGGCATAGGCCTTAAGCATGCAATCCTTGGTATTACTTCTTCAGTATGAACAAAATCCATGTCTACCAAAAAACATATCTCATCATAATACTTAACTACGACCAACTTAGGGATCCTCATTCTATTCCTCATCTTGATTTTGAATTCCTCAAAATAGTTATCCATTATGGCTTCAAAATTTTCTCCCAACCTATTGATTAAATCATTTATTTACTCCATAGCAGGTCGGCTTCTATTCCATGCTATCATCCTAATCATGGAGAATGATTTTTGTACATAGAAAATATACATACTAGGAAAGATTTAAACTTACATGATGTATTCTTTACTTTCCTTATTGCTTCTAGGTTCTATGTTAGTTTTTGCAGTTGTTGCTAAACAAGCTCATAAGCATGATCCTTCTTGAAAATCTAGCAAAATCTACTACAAGACAAGGCACATTGTTCAATTTGTTGGATTGGTAAAATTTTTGTACTATCACACAAACTACAAAGTTAATCACATGATCTTCAATCCCATCAATTGGCATCCCTCTACCATTCCACTTCACCTTCATCAATTTCTCAATTTCACTCCTTATTGTGCTCCCTATACTCTTTGGTCAATCCAAGGTCGGGTACCCAGTGACTTGGTGTATTATGGCCTTATTAATTTTTATTGGTCCACCTTCTAACCATATCTTCATATAATGAATTTTACTGAGTATGACTTTTATCCATTCTACCTTGAAAACATTTGGAAAACCTAGGGCATGGACAAGCCCTTTCTCATCAATGATTTTGTTTTAATCTTTTAATACTCCATTGTTGCACAACTTCTCATAAGCTACCCAAATCTCAAAATCTCCAATCTCTCCTACTTTGCACAAATAGTAGGATCTTACATCCTGAATAGTTAAAACATTGGGTGGAATTAACAACAAGGTGCTAATATCATCTTTAGTCATCTCAGTAATTACATTGTTCTCGAATCTAGTGGTGGACACTCGTTGTTCCTCACAATTTGAGTGTTGCTACCCTTCAACCTTTTTCTTGATGATGTCATTTGATCTAGGCTTTTGAAAAAAAAAGCTCTTCTATGATATCTTTAAAAATAATTTACTCGACACTGAAAGTATGATGCAGTACAAGGTAGGAGTATCCCCAAGGGATATTTCCTAGCCCCCAACTATATAACCACATAATAGAAACACACCAACAAGAAACAACAATGCAAGATCTGATACCAAATTACAATAATTGTTCATAAAATATAACCGATTACATGCAATATGCTGAGTTAGGGCCAAATACAAACAAGAATTACAAAATTAGTTTTGCAAGATCCAATAAGATCCAACTTTAAAAAACCAATCTTAGCTAGTCCAAATACACAACTAGATAAGAACACCAAGAAGAATCCACACTTGTACCCTCAAGTCCACCAAGAGATCCTCTAGTTCCTAAGCCACAGCTCTAGCTCTTCAAATTTGCATCTATCCTTCCTTCCATCCCAACTAAATGACTAAAAGACTCCATAAGACCCCTACTTATACCAATCTAAGCCAAAATTTGGCCTAGAAATTACAAATTAAATAAAACTTAACTCTGAATATTTGAAAAGCCACAAGCCGGGCTACAACAATAATTAAATGTCCAGAAATCAATATCTGAGTAAAATTGCAATATCTCATAGATCTAATTTAATTAGAGCTCATTATTCAAGAAAAAGGTAGAAATTTAGGTCCTCTACAACTCCTTAAATTCTCAAAGGCTGATTCCTTAAGGATAAGTGTGCATCCATCCTGAAAGTCAAGCACAAAAAATTGTCACGCAAAACTACTAGAAATTGATATTCCAGGAGAATTGCCATATCTCCTAACTAATGAAGAATTAAAACTTTTTCCTTTGACACAAGGAATTATTCTAGGACCTATTCAATCCTTGAAGTGTGTAGCCTCTCATTCATTGTGAAAAATTAGTTATACAACATGCAACAGGCACCTAGAAACCAAAAAAAACACAATTTCAATAGCAAGGTTCAAGCAACTCAAACTTCAACTTAGTCCATCCAATCTCTATGAAATCATGAGAAAAGGTTCCCTAATGTGTCTCCAACACATATCTAATAATGAAAATTATAACTCCACCAAAATCCAATATTGATACTCCTCAACACTTAACCAAATTCCCTCCAAACATGCAAGATTACAGGAAATCCTAGGATGCTCCTACATTAGACACCCCAGGTTTGAAAAGATGTTCTAGTAACTGGAAGAACATATTTTGGGATTCAGCACATAAACTCCAAACTAGTTCTTCACATACACATCTTCCAAGTCTTCAACTTGCACACTCTTTCCCTTATTTTTCTTTTTCTTCTTCACATCCACCACAAGTGTTCCATAGGTCTGCTTTCCATGCTTATCTCCAACCTTCTCAAAATCTGCCAACTCAACTCGGCTACCAATAATTAGGTTCCTCCTTCTGAGCTCTTCATTCTACAAAGGAATTAGGGAAAACTCCCTACCACCTTTCTCAACAGTAAACACATTCCTAACACAATCATGCACAGCCCTAGTAATGCCAATTAACACATGACAACTGTTGATCTCCACAATATCACACAACACTTGATCCTTATATTGCCCAATCTTGAAATCAACAAGGCATTGTTCCCTTACTTCCAAAGCATTCTCATCTTGCAACCAGCCAATCCTATAAGGATAAGGATGACTTATTCTCTTCAAACCAAGTTTATGAATCATCTTCTCAACAACAAGGTTATTAGTACTACCACAATCCACAATCACCTTACAGACTTTACCACCAAACTTAAAATAAGTCCTAAACAAACTAGTTATCTAACAAGAATCCAATGTCATCTCACCAACCAGTACTCACCTAGCTAGCAAACTCTCTCCTTGTTCAAGCTAACTATCCTAGATTGCAACCTCATTCACAACAGTAGTTGTACTTCCAATCAGACATTCAAAAGATTTATACCCTTCTTGACCACACTTGAATCAATTACCTCTAAACCCACCTCTACCTATCCTCCTTTTCTATTCAATAGGTTTTGGTTCACCTTTTGCTTTTGGTTTAGCTTGTGCCGAACTATCTTGCTTCTCCTTCCCTCGAGAACTACCTTGATTCTTCCTCTTTAGCTTCTCCTCTACTCTCAAATTATACTAATAAGAATCCTCAACTAAAGAAAGATTCAACATACCAACCTCATCCTAAATATTAAATCTCAAACCATTAATATATTGAGCTACCTTCTCTTTTGATAATTCTCTATGCCCAGACTAAAAAGTCAACTTGTAGAACTCCTCTATATAATTTTTCACAATCATATCCTTCTACTTTAGATTCAACAACCTTTTAAACAACTCAAATTCATAATCAGTAGGAATGAACTTAGCCTTCAATTTAGTCACCATCAATTTCCATCTAGTGATCTTCATTTCACCTTCCTCTTCTCTATCTCTTTTTAGTTCTTTGTACCAAAGAGCAGTATGTCCCTTCAGCTTAGTTTGTGCCAACCTTACTCTAAATCAATCCTCAATATCCTCAAGCTCAAAGTAGTCTTCCAATTCACAAATCTAATCAATCAGTTCTTTAGGATTCAAAGTACCCAAAAAATTAGAAACCCCCATCTTATGCTTCAACTTCAACTGAGATCCAGGTTGAGCAAACTGATCAACCTTATTTCCCATAGCTCTCTCCATATGATCAATTCTAGCCTCACCAATTGATTTAGAAAATTCAAAGTCTTCAATAGCTTCCTCATAACCATATTTAGTACCCACTTGTCTAGTTACACCACCTAAAGCACTTGAAATTGCAACAATCATGTTACTCTTCATCAATGCAATCTCAGATTTAAATTCTGCTCTCATCTTCTCTAAGATCCATTCTTCTATAGCATCACTAAGATCATCAATCACCCTAGGGTCCAATCTTCTTGGAGGTATGTTACAAAATTTTATCAAACCCTAAGTAACAAATCCACCAATAGATCAAGAACAACTTAGATCTACTTCTTCAACCCAAGTCCTAGTGCAAACTACCTCAACTTCGGCGATCTGTCTACACACTCACAAACAACCTTCACTCTGATACCACCTGATGCATTGCAAGGTAGGATTATCCCCAAAGGAGATTTCCTATCCCCCAGCTATATAACCACATAGTAGAAACACAACAGCAAGAAACAACAATGGAAGATTTGATACCAAATTACAATAATTGTTCATAAAATATAACTAATTACATGCAATATGCCTGGCTATAAGGCCTTCTAGATTAGGGCCAAATATAAACAAAAATTAAAAAATTAGTTCTACAAGATCCAACTTACAAAAACCAATCTTATTTGGTCCAGATACACAACTGGATAAGAACACCAAGAGAATCCACACTTGTACCCGCAGGTCCACCAAGAGATCCTCTAGTTCCCAAGCCACAACTCTAGCTCTTAAAATTCACATCTATCCTTCCTTCCATCCCAACAAAATGACTAAAAGACTCCACAAGACCCCTACTTATACCAATCTAAGCCATGAGTCATCCTAAAAATTAAAAATTTAATAAAACTTAACGTTAAATACTTGAAGAGCCACAAGTTAGCCTGCAATAGCAATTAAATGTCTAGAAATTGATATCTGAGAAAAATTGTGATATCTCCTAGCTCTGATTGAATTAGAACTTGTGCTTTGAACCAATGGTGGAAATTTAGGTCCTCTACAATCCTTTAAATTTTCAAAGGCTAATTCCTTAAGGATAAGTGTGCATCCATCCCAAAAGCAACACACAAAAAACTATCGCACATAACTACTAGAAATTGATACTCCAGAAGAATTGCCATATCTCCCAACTTATGAAGAATTGGAACTTTCTCCTTTGATAAAAGGAATTAACCTAGGTTCTATTCAATCCTTGAAGTGCACAACTCTCATTCATTGTGAAAAATTAGTTATACATCCTGCAACAAGCACCCAAAAACTAGAAAAAATACAGTTTTAGCAACAAGGTTCAAATAGCTCAAACTTCACTCAATCCATCCAATCTCTATGAAATCATGAGGAAATGTTACCTAATGTGTCTCCAACACATCCCTAACCATGAAAAGCATAACTCCACCAAAATCCAAGCTAAATGCTCCTCAACACTTAACCAAAATCCCTCCAAACATGCAGGATTGCAAGAAAGCCTAGGATGCTCCTGCATCAAAGTATTACTTACAAATATTATAAATTTTGTTAATTATCCATTGCAATTTTCTTTATTCATCCCTAAAATCACCTTAATCACCATTAAATCACTTGTGAGCTCTAAAATTGCTTGGTGAATAGAAATATATGCTCAAATTTGATAAATACCTTCAAATTTTCATTTTAGGTCTACAATAAATGTCTTCATACTTGGTAGGTGTATGATAGTTGGTTTTCTCTTCATACTCACTTAGTCTAGGTTACCTTACTTAGCCAACACATTAATTTAGTTGATCACTTAGTTCATATTGCAATGCTTAGTTAATATAGACTAGGTTAATGATGCTTGGTACTCTATATAGTAAATGATTCTCTTTCACTTTCCATTCTATGGATATGTTCTTAATGCATCTTTACTTATGAAAATATGAACTCTTAGCACATATATTTTAGGAACTAATTTAAAATATATCATTGAATATATAGTTCCTACAAACCTTCTTAATTTAGTTAGATGTGGTGTGATCACCTAATCCATTGGATTGGGTGATCTCAACTTTGTTTGCTCCACTATTTCCAGCTTTCACTCTATATCCATGTTTTTTCCCTCAACTTTGTCATTTCCATTGTTTTGTGTTGGTGCTTTGGTTCTATAGTTTCTAATAGTATGTCCAACTCTGAGACAACTAAAGCATACTATTTCTCCATTTAACCACTTCTTATAATTTCCTCTAAAATGTGTTTTAATGCAATTCTCTGGAATGTGTCCATACTCTCCACAATAATGACAATTATACCATGTGTTATAATCCCAATTGTAGGAATTGCCTTTTCTTGGTACATGCACTTGTTTCTTAGGTGTCCAGTTGAATTTTGTCTTGTATCTATGCTCATGAGCTCTATGTTTATATTTCTAATAGTTATAGAAATATCCTTTAAATGTAGTTAATGAATCACTTTTCTTTGATATGAATTCATGTACTTGATGTCCCACCTTCTTTCATTTAGAACAATTTCCAATAGACTTAGGTTTAGAAGTTTGCATACCATTTTTGCTTCTACAAATATTAGTTGTGTGTCCAATTTTACCACAATGATGACATGTAGTTTTTCCTTTGGATATTACATTTCTTTGTTCTCTATTCTTTGATGATTCTCCTTCTTTGGTAGATGAAAAGTGCTTATTGTATCCTAGTCTAGAAGTGTCTTTTGTTGATCTGGTCGATCCCATCAATTCTTCAAATTATTTGATAGCCTCACTTGGTTTGTTCATCCTTTCTAGAAGTTCCCTTTCATTTCTCAACTCATTTCTTAGTTTCTCATTTTCTGACCTTAGATTTGTGATCTCCATGTCCTTTTTGTTTGTTTCTTGAGTAGAAATTATCAATTGATATATCATTTCCAATTGATGATTTATGAGCTTATGTACTTCAAAATATCTCTTTTCAAGTCTGGTTGCCATCTTTCATTTGTCTTCTTTACCCATGACTCTATCTTCTTCAACTTTCTTCTTTTTTCTCTATTACTTCACATAGTATTACTAATTGAGTTTCATGTTATCTCTTGAGTTTTTTTGCCTCTTTGCTTAGTATATTGTTCTTATTCAATCATTTTTGTATCACTTCATCATTTTTTCTAGTCTTTCTAGTGTCAAGTAGTCCTTTTGTGTCTATTTCTTCATATAGTGTGTTATTTTTCTAAACTTCTATCTCTTTCCTTTTTCTTAGTGATTTTCTTAACTCTTCTCTCACTTCTTCAAGTTGTTGCAATATGTTTTGGATTTCAATCATCTAGTTCTCAATGATTTTTCCCAACTTGTATTCCTCCATCTCCATGCTCTGATCCTCCTAAGTTGTTAAACTTCTTCCAAGAGAACTAAGCTCTGATACCAATTGTTGGAAGGATTTAATGGAAAACAAGATATTGAGAGGGGGGGTGATTCATGATCTTAAACTTTTACTTAAAAAATCAAATTACTAAATTCACACCTAATTCATCTCATATATTAGATCTATCATTACAACACATAACACAAATGATTTGGTAACCCAAAAACACTTCAATGTGAAGGTAAAACAAGGGTAGAGATGAAACCCACAAATCTTCATTGTTACAACATTAAAGTTAACATATTAGGGTTACAATGTTTGATCATAATATATGATCTACCCTATGAGATATCTACCTTGTTAAAAGCTTTAAGCTTGTTATGTCTTGCCCTATTAAAGGATTTCAAACTTACAACTAAGTAAGGACTTTGTTATCATATTTACATAGACCTGTTAGGATCACTTGGTTAAGAGATATGCCCTAATTCAATCTTGTTAAAACTAGTTCAGTACCTGAACCTCAATTTTCTTTGTAAGCTGATTTTGGATCTCCTCTATATGATGTCTTGATCTAATCTCTCAATCTAATATCTCATTTCAATCCTTCACTACTTGGATTTCCCTTCTTTGATTTGATTCTAGACTTAGCCTTTCTTGGTTTGTTCTATCTTGGATTGCTTCTTCACTTGTGCATTCACACTTTCATTCATCCATGCATTCCATCTCTCTTTATTCACATCCTTATCTTCTCATCACACTCACTAATTCCAGGGTTAGAATCCTCCTTAAATAGATGTTATTCAAAAGTTATAGATCTGAGTCAATGGTTTACAATTCATCTTCTTTTGGATTTTCTAATTGGTTGATTTGCATTCATCAGGATCATTACCTTTTGTAATGAAATGTAATCTCCATCTTAAGTGTCTCTAAAAAAATTAAATATCATATATAAGTCAACCAAAATGATTTACATAGTTTTTTGTGCAATTACAAACTCATATGACAAAATTGAACTGCTCGGCATATGAACGTGCTGGCACTCAGTCATCACTAGAATTCATACTAGCACTTGACTTCTATATACATATTTTTCTCTATTTTCTCAGCAAAAACTATCTTTTCAATTTACTTGATCTCTACTATAATAGCTCAGCCTACATATCTGCTCGATCTCAATTGGGGTGCTCTGTAATCATTGACTTGCTCAGTATGTAATACAAAATAAATAAGTCTTTATTTTTTCTCAACCTTCACTAGATGACTCAATAAAAGTGATGATCATTCATACTTACCTAGTAAATGTCTAAGTGTTTGGACACTAATAGATGACATAGGCTTAGAGATTAATAGTTGCACGATATGATGGAAGACTTGAGACTAATGTTGTGTTTTATTGGATTGTTGAGATGGATAAATACTTTGAGTATGAAGGTACTCCTAATAATAAGAAGGTTAAGATATCAGTCACAAAGTTTAAGGGTCGTGCTTCACTTTGGTGGGATCATTTGTAAACTAAAAGATAGAAAAGGGGAAAAGAAAAGATCAAGACATAGGTAAAAATGATTCAAAAATGAAGTTTTTTCTTGTTGATTTTCTAGTTAAGTTGTTGAGAAAGATGCAAAATTTGAGACAAAGGAACATGAGTGTGAAGGAATATACTAAGGAATTCTACAAATTAGATATCATATATGGTCATGTATATGATGAAGTTGAGAAGGTGGCAAGATACTTAAATAGTTTAAGCACATCAATTTAGGATGAGATCAGTTATGCTAAAATGGACAGTGTGGAAGAAGCATATGAGTACACCTTAATGGATGAAGAAAGATTGGCAAAGAAAAATGGTCAGAGATAGAGAGGAAGATGTGGAAAAATTCAAAGGAGTAGATGCAGAACATATGGAGAGGGTAGCAAATCTGACAGTGCAATTCAAGATAAGAGAAAATCAAAATGGAAGGAAGAACCTGCTAGCAGAAGAGGTAACTATACTAGAGGTAGCTATACTAGTTAAAATAGTAGTGGAAAAGAGAGATCTTGGTTTAAAGGTACTTGTTATAAATGATGACAAGGACATAGGGCCTTTGAATGTACTAACTTTGGGAAGAGGATTGGAGGTAATAGGAGTGGTTTGGCTTGTGAAGAAGTTGTTGAAATGCCTAATGAACCTAAAAATGGTAAAAATATGATGCTAAGAAGAATCTTGTGGAATGAAAAAATTGATGGAGAACCTATTTTAAGAATTTTTTTCAAAACTAGATGTAAAATAGCTAGAAAGTGTTGAAATGTAATCATTGATAGTGGAATTTTTGACAATTTGGCATCTAAGGAGCTAGTTAACAACTTACAGTTGTAGAGATTAAGACACCTTAAGTCTTATCATGTTTCTTGGATCCAAGAGGAGCATAAATTACTTATAAGTGAACAATGCATTGTTAAATTCAAAATTGGGAATTATCATGAAGAAGTCATGTGTGATATTATGCTTATGGATTGTTGTCATATTCTTTTGGGTAGACCATGGCAGTATAATAGAAAATATTTACATGATGGTAGATTGAATCAGTATACTATTTGGGTAGTTGGAAAGAAATAAATATTGTTACCCTTGGTAGAGAAACCTAGGCAAAATCATTGTCCCATAGTCAAAGTATGTTTGGTTAAAGGTAATCAATTTGATAGAGATGTGTATGGACAAAATATTTTTTTATTTGATTCCTAAAAATATTGAGAAACAAGATGAGTTAGAGAATGCACCTAAGATTGAATCTTGGTTAGCAAAATTTCAAGACATAATTTCTAATAATGTACCTGACAGTTTACCACCTGTGAGAAGTATAAGTCATTGTATGGATTTGATACCTGGAGCTGGTTTTCCTAATAAAGCACCCACAGATTAACACCTGATGAAAAGATTTAATTGAATAAAAAAGTGTAATAATTTCTTGAGAGGTTCTAATTAGAGAAAGTTTGAGTCCTTGTGCAGTACATGTAGTGTTGACACCTAAAAAGAATGGGAAATGGAGAATATGCACTAATTCTAGAGCTATAAACAAGATAACAATGAAATATAGATTTCCCTTTCCTAAGATGGATGGCATAATGGATAGTTTGAGTGGATCAAATTATTTCACCAAGATTAATTTGAAAATTATCTATCATTAGATCAAAATCAGAGAAGGAGATAAATGGAAAATTGCTTTTAAGACTAATGAAGGTTTGTATTAATGGTTAGTTATGCCTTTTGGTTTAACTAAAGCACCTATTACTTTTATGAGGTTGATGAATGAGGTTTTGAAAATATTCTTTGGTAAATTTATGATTTTATATCTAGATGACATTTTGATATTTAGTAAAACTAAGGAAGAGCATATTGAACATATTAGAAAAGTATTGCACAGATTGAAAGAGGAGAAATTGTTGATTAACCTAAAGAAATGTTTATTTATGAAGAAAGAGATTGTGCATCTTGGTTGTGTTATTTCAATTGATGGTTTGAAGATGGATGGTAAAAAGTTGAAATTTATTCTTGATTGGCCTACACAAGAGAATATTGGAGAGGTAAGATCATTTCATGTATTAGGAAGCTTTTATAGAAAGTTCATCAAAAATTTCAATTCTATTTGTAATGTTATGACTAAGACTATGAGAGGAGATAATTTAAGGATTTCAAATGCAAATATGGAGCACAAAAGAGTTTTGAAATACTGAAACAAAATACTCTAGAATTACCTACCCTTTCTTTTCCTGATTTTAGTAAAAAAATTCAAGTTGAATGTGATGCTAATGGAAGTGATATTGGAGTTGTTTTGAGTCAAGAAGGAAGATCTCTAGCTTTCTATAGTGAGAAATTGAATGATGCTAAGAAGAAATATTCAATTTATGATCAAGAATTCTATGTTATTATTCAAGCTCTTAAGAAATGGAGACACTAGTTAATGCCTAAGGATTTTGTATTGTATACTGACCATAAAGCTTTGTAGTATTTGGGAAGTCAAAATAAGTTGAATCAAAGACATATAAAGTGGTTTGAGTTTTTGTAGGACTTTTCTTTGTGTTTGAGACATAGGAGTGGCTAGTTAAACAAGGTTTTTGATGCTTTGAGCCAAAGAAGAAATTTGTTGATGGAAATGAGAATTGAGGTAGTTGGTTTTAATAATTTGAGGTATTTGTAGGAAACTATCCTAATTTTGTAGAACCTTGGAAACTTTGTAAGGAACATATGGTGAGGGATAAGTGGACTAATTATTTCATTCAAGAAGACATGTTGTTTAAGGGAAATCAATTGTGCATACCTAGAAGATCTATGAGATAGAACATCATAAAAGAAAAACATAGTGATGGGCTTGCTAGACATTTTGAGATTGATAAAATAGTAAAGTTGATTTCAAATAGGTACTTTTAGTCATAGATATATAAGGATGTGCAAAAAATGGTAAGAAGTTGTAGGATTTGTCAAACAACAAAAGGGACTAGTCAAAATTTGGAATTAAATTCACTATTGTCTATACTTGATAAGCCTTGGAAAGATATCAATATAGATTTTGTTCTTGGTTTTCCTAGAACTTAGAGAGGGGATGATTCTATTTTGGTGTTAGTTGACAAATTTTATAAGATGGTTCATTTCATACCTTGAAAGATGATATCTGATGTTGTACATGTAGAAGAAGTGGTGAGATTGCATGGATTGCTTAAAACTATTGTTTCAGATAGAGATACTAAATTCACTACTATTTTTGGAGTACACTTTGGAAGAAGATGAATATAGAGTTGAAGTTTAGTTCTACATTTCATTCACAAATAGATGGACAAACTAAAGTTGTGAATAGAATTTTAGGTAACCTAATGAGATGATTGGTTGGAGATAAGCCTACTAATTAGGACTTGATTTTGACACAAGTAGTGTTCACATACAGTAATGTTGTGATTAGGAGCACTAAGAAAATTCCTTTTGATATTCTTATTGGAATGAATACTAAAGGAACTATAGAATTAAGAAATATGAACCTTGAGATAAAGAGAAGTGTTGAAGCTAAAGAATGTGTAAATTTCATGAAAGCTTTACATGAAGAAGTTAAAGGGAACCTAGAAGATAGTAATTTGGAATACAAACAGAGAGTAGATAAGAGAAGGAGACATAAATAATTTTAAGTTAGTGATGAGGTAATGAATTCACTTGAAGAAAAAAAAATTCCCACTTTTGGTCATTATAAAATTCTAGGGAAGTTTGATAGTGGAAATACCTTTGAAGTTGAATTACTAGAAGACATGGATATTTTTCCTATATTCAACATTGAAAATATATTTTAGTATTTTGAATAAGATGAGGAGTAGAAAGATAACTTGGATTACCCTAAGAATAAAATAGATGGAATTGAGAAAATCTTGAGTAGCTAAATAAGTAAAAGCACTAGATGAAAAGATTACATGGAATACCTAGTCCAATGGAAAGACAAACCAATTGAAGATAATTCATGGATCACACAAGCTGAGTTAAATCTCAACGATTTAGGTTAGAAAATTAGTCATTCTTGATGTGGAAATTAGTTCTTAATTAACCCTAGTTGTTTGATGTAGGATTATCTTCATGGGTCTTTGAGTAATCTTGCATCAAAAAAAATTTATTCTAGTTTTTGTACCAGTTTATTGTTTACAAAGTAATCATTGTTGCTTCTAGTTCATGTTATGTATAGTTATCATTATGTCAAGGACTTTTCCTATATCCTTTTCTTAAGTTCTTGAATTCTTATTTTCTATATTTCTCAAGTGTTGTGGCATTATTTTTGGTCATGGTTTCCTATTGTTTCCACCTCAAGTTGCATGTTGTTATAATTGGCATAGTTTTGACTAATTATGTGGCATCTTGTGTAGTTAGAAGTTGAATCCTAATACACATGTGGACCTACCTTTGAGTGTGCTTATGACCATTTGCATGGGTCTTTGATTACTCTTCTAAGTATGCACCTAAACTATAAATAAATGCTTGACTAGCCAACTTGTGGCGCAACTGGCTATAAAAGAAGCTCAATTAGATGTAGGCAGGTAGCATTCTTAGAAAGTAGAAGATAGAAGATGTGAGATAAGACTCTAAGATTGAAGAATTATTATTAATTTGGTATAAGACCACAACTCAAAAGGCCTCACAACCAGGCATGTTGTGTTTTCTTTGTATATGAAATTAAATTATTACACCTACAAAGATGTTGCATCTCACCATGTATTCTCTCTGGTTTCTTTAATCAATATGTAGCTTTCATGTGTAACTCTGAGCTGGGAGTGTTGAATTTTTCAAATTCTGTTTATTCCACATGTTGTTGTAATTGTGCTTATGTTTCCTTGTGTCAAGCTACGTTTGATCTATCAAACTAGAACTCACTTTACAAATTCAGATCTCTATTTGGCTCAATCCTAGTTCATTGACTAGAGTTCATTATATTCTCCATCTCTGATCTTCTTGGAAACCCTTAAAGAAATCACTCTTCACCAACTTCTCACTTTTCCTCTACTACTCTATTTTTCACAAGTTATTCATAAGTTCACCAATCAACAACCATAAAACATCTCTTGTTCCTCCTTAAATAGGTAGCTTTGATATTTTGTCACTTAATGTAAGGCCCCTTCCCCAATACCCTATTTTAAATCCTAATAACACAAATATGATTAGATATAAGAAGAATCAAAAGATGAAATGCCATGTCTCTACGTTGTATGTATAGAATGTGAATTTTATTCTGTAATCATATACCTTATGATAGAACAATGGTAAGTAGGTTCCAGGATTTGAGTATGCCATGACTAGCATTTTCCTTACCAATATGAACCTAAGATCTTATTAGGACTAGGAATACATTTTAATCTCTGTTCTGTTAAGTATCATATTCAAAATTACATTAGGTTGATAAGTTAAGACCTATAGAATAAAGGCTCAAGATGTCATAACCTAGAAGCTATGTTGATGGTTTCATGATATAGTATGGGCTATTAGGATAATTGATTTTTGGAAAGATAAACCAATAGGCACTCTTGTGAACATTTCTAATAATCACAGATGAAAATTGTTATCAAAATTAGATAAGGGTATACATAGTGGAACTCGGTATGATGTAATGCAATAACCCAATTATTGTGCAAGTAGTATTAGGTGGATATGTTGATATTCATAAGGACATGCTTTACAGCCCAATAAAATGTAATGGATTTATTTTATGATAGATTTTGAAACTATGAGGCATGACTATGCAAACATCTTGTTTACCTAACAAAATTGATACACCTTATAATGTATTATCTCATAATGATAATAGGATACTCTTAGCAATCAAACTATATTTAAGTAAATCAAAGGATATTAGTTGTGATGTTTATATTTTGACAATTTTGACCTAAAATATATGTTTAGAACTAATTTTCATGTTGAATGACTTAATAGTATAGATTCAACATTTCATCATTATGATATGAAATGGATTATGATGTGGTTTAGAATGTTAGTTGATCATTTGATTAGATATTAATGTCGATATGCAGATTTTGATATTTTAATGCTTTAAATGTTTTCTATGAAAATGATTAGAAAATGAAAATTGAGTATGATGTTAAGTTAAATTATTTGATATGAAATTGTCATGTACTTATATACATGAATTTTATATGATTTTTTTTTTCATTGGGCTACTGATGTTTGAGCTAGTGTACAAGCAATTGAACCATGGAATTATTTGGGGGAAACAAGGTCCAAACTTATGTGAACATGGTTTAGCCAAGGTGAATCTTGGAAGATTCAAAAGCCTCTTTGTGATGTGTTTTATTTTGTAAATGTAAGCTTGTGTGTGTGTGGTGAATTTAAATGCATGAGTAAGTAGGGACATGTCATTGTGATGTGTAATGTGTTTTAATGTGTCACTTGATACTTGTAGTTGTTTATATGTTGATGACATGTCACCTAGGGTTCTGATCATGGTTATACTTAACTTTAAACTAATTAACTTTCATATGATTAAGTAAATCCACTTGGAGAAAGGATAGGATGGGTCACCATCAAGGTAGATTGAAATTCAAACTTGACAAGGATTTTAGAGGGTCAATAGGTGGTTTGAAAGTGCCATTTTTCTAAAAATAAGCTACCCATATGTTAGCATAACATGTTAGGGGCTTAGATTTGACAATTTTATTTCTTAGCTAGCCTAAGGGGGCCCTTAGCGAATGCATTCTTCCACCAATTCGAAAATTGAGTTGTCGCATTAGTTCAACCCCATCTTTGCTCTTAGTCAAAAGTAAAAAATTTGGTAGGGACAAAGTTGTAAGAGATAGTGGCTTGATGTTTTTTACCAAAAGGAGGTAGTGGAAGAGTCTTTTTTTAGTGGTCACCCACTCTCTAAGTTTAGAGACAATTAGGGTTTGGAGAGGGAGTTAAGGAGATAGAGAGCTCTTCAACAACTTTCCTTTCCATTAGCTTGGACAAAGGTTGGTGTCCATTCCATGATCCTCATTGCACTTGTTCATTGTGTAGAATACTTGTTCATATTGTGAATGGAAATATGTATTGTATGTGGTGTTGTATTTTTTGTTATGTGTAAATGTTGTGATGAATTTCTCTTACTTTTTCTCTTGATTTTGTGTATGAAATTTTGTATGGGTGTGAAGGCTTCACTCACCCTTAGGAGGGAAGAGATGCCTTGGGTGAAGGGGTTAGTTGGGCTCAACATTGAAGTTGAGAGAATTTCCTCTTGGAGAGTGTTTTTTTGTTCATGGAGTATGGGCTCCATTGAAGCCATATGTCTTGTTTGATAGCCTTGAAGAGGCATTTATATTATGAGAGATATAAGAGTATTGGGGTGATGAGGAGGATGTATTTTGATAGCCTTGAAGAGGAATTGTGCATTTACAAATGTATATATGTATATGGATATGGTATTCTCCTCTTTGGAGAGCCCACCTTCACCCACTATTTTCATAATTCCAATTTCTGAATCACTATGTTTAAATGTTGGAGGGATTGGCTATGTATCATGATGTTCTATTGCATGCAATGTTATTTGTATGGGTATAATCCATTTGAGTCTTATTTCCCCTGCTCGGTGGATGGCTTCATAGAAGCCTAGGATGAGAGGTGAGCCTCCATGGTTCTAGTGTAAATTTTTTTTTAGGTGTTGTGCTATTTGGATCCATGAAGATATGATGGTTTCCCCATTTCATTTCTGAAGAAGCAAAAGACATGTCATTATGTAATGCATTTGGAAGGATGAAGTCCTCATTCATGCCGTGAGCATTGTATTTGCAAAGCTAAAACCTCTTGTGGTTGTTTTGTGTGATGCACCCTTCCATGTCTTCGAACATTACATTTTAAAAGGATGAATCCTTCTTCATGTCATTGAACATTGTATTTTTTAAAAAGGAACTTGCATGATTGTTTGTATGTTGTGTTGAAAGAATATGATCCTCATTTATGTTTATTATTGTGGAGGGTGGATTCATGGAAGGGGTGAGACAATTAGTTATTGTCTTATGTAATTTCATTACAAAAATTAATGTCTTTCTTCTAGTTACATTAAAAAGGTAAGATTGATTCATTATAGTGGACATAAGTGAGATTTATTCTAATAGCTACTTTCTATTGTGCTTAAGGAATGTATATGTCTTGTTGGCATGATTGATCATTCAAAGAAAAAAATTGTTTATGAAAAATTTGCATCTCTAAAGTTTATATAAATAAAATTTATTTGCATCAATTCAATGAACAAAAACATTCAAGATACATTGTAAGAAAAAGAGGGATCCAATAGTTGACCAATTTTATTGCATTATTGGATTAGATTTATTGTTATTAAGAAATGCATATACCTCACTAAATTTGAGTTCTACATTGAGAGGTGATGGCCATATCAAAGTCTTACAATATCTTGTTGGAACAAAAAAATACGTAGCCAAATAGATAACATAGTATGAACTTCCATAACAAATGCAAGCTATAGATGCATGTTTATTTCTAGTCTTTTGTATGGAGAAATTAAAAAGTGAACTCAACTCCTATTACAATCCAATATAATATTCAAATAGAATGTTTCCTGGATCTCCTTGAGAGGAAAAGGACATGATAATGTAGTGTCACCAAGATAAATAAATCATAACCTATAACTATTTGTATTCCATAATATTGCCTAGCCCTTGTTGGAAATGATTGAAATGATCATAAGAAAAGTTGTTGGAATAATATATGGAACTGGTAAAGAATGTCTTCAATCATTGTTTTTTCATTGATGTCAAACTTGCTACTTGCAGGAATGACAATTGCTTTAGTGATCCAAATACTATCAATTAGTTGATTGTCAAGGTGGAGGCAATCAATAAGATGTAACTAGAACACCTAGAGAAAGGTTGAAGTTATGATGTTGTAATGAAGTACAAGGATCAGCTAAGCCATTGATGAAAAAGTGTATTTGATAACATACTATAAGATACAAAGAATGGGCACACTGAAACATATCAAAGATTTAAGGTTTTAGCTAAGTCTTTTGTAAAGCTCAAACTAAGATCATTAGAGAGAAGGAGCCGAGCAAGCTAGTAAGAGCTGAGCAAATTCCTAGTTAATGCTGAGTAAACTTTGGATGCCGAGTAAACTTCAGATGCTGAGAAAACTTTAGATGCCGAGTAAACTTTAGATGCTGAGTAAATTTTAAATGCCGAGTAAACTTCAGTTGCCGAGTAAACTTCAGATGCCGAGCAAGTTCAGATGCCGAGTGACATAGAGTTTATCAAGTGTCGAGCAGAACCTAGTGCCGAGCAGGTATAGGTGCCGAGTAACACAGAGGTGCCGAGCACTAGTAACTCAATAATGCCAAGTTGCTGCATTATTTTGGAAATTGAAGATTTGCCAGATCTAAGCCGACAAGGTTGTTATCTAGAAATTTGTGAATTAAAAGGAAGATAAGAATGATGAGCTGGTGGCACAGAACACCATGTAGAACATTTTTCTTTTAAAGATACAACTGGTGAAGTTTCTAGAAGAGAACAAGATATGGGGTAGATACATTGTATCCTACCTAATCCATTTTGAAATCCTAAAATTGGAGAGAGAGAATTGAGTGGCAAAGGAAAATCAAACTTCTATTTAAGAAGACATAAGTTAATGAAAAGAGAGAGAGAGAGAGGTGGTCAAGCATAAAAGCATGAAGTGCTGAAGAATGTGCTAAGGAGAAGAATGCATAGGAACTCTATTTGAATACATGACCTCAAGGATGATTGCATTGGTAGAATGAGTAAGAAGACTCAAAGAGGACAAAGCTTGAGAGGAAGACAAGCAGTTAGAGCTGAAGTGATTGAAGCCAAGCATAAGGATTGAACTAGAAGTGTGTTCTAAAATCTGCAAAGTATGTTGTAAGTTATATCAGATCAAAAGACCATTATCATTACTTTCTATCAATTGTAACAGTAAGTTTAAATCCTAAGGACTTAGGTTGGTTTAATAGCCATTAGATAAATCCTTTAACCGGGTGACATTCCAAGTGAATGTACTAAAGACCTTTAACCAGGCCCATTCCTAACAGTTTGGTGAAATCCTTTAACAAGGTCACATTTAACAGTGTGTTGTAAGCCTTTAACAGGGAAGGCTTTTAACAGGGCATCACTTCAGAAGAGTGAGAATCAAGTAGCATGTTACTGGTGGTTTTTCCCAAATTGGGTTTCCACGTAAATCATTGTGTCATGTGTTGATTTTGAATGTTTTATCTTTGCATATTGATTTACTGTAACTTGCTTATATGATTGATTTAAGTTTGGATGGATAAAAGGTGTATGGATCCATTAAAAGTAGTAAAAAGGTATTAATAGGGCATTTGGACCTTGGATAACTGATTCACCCCCCCTCTTAGTTATTCTAAAGAATTTTAACAATTGGTATCAGAGCCTGACTGCTGATTTAGTTTAAAGGGACTACAAGCATAAAAGATCAAAATGCCAAAGAGAGAAGTTCCCAAGCTCAACAAAGACAACTTTGTTGCATGGAAAAGTTTGATGAAGCTACATCTTGGATCCATAGGAGATTATGCCCAAAATTCAATTTTTACTAAACATGTAGATCCAACAAGTGCTCCTACTTCAGAACACATGAAAAACAAGAAAGAACACAATCAAACAATGTTGGAAATTGCCTCTGCACTCAGCTATGCTGAATTTGATGATATCAAAGGATGTGACACTACATACAAAATGTGGAAAGCCCTATCAGACATCTATGGAGGAGATCAAAATGTACAAAGAGCAAAAAGAGAAAGTCTCAGAGGAAAGTTTGATGACATGAAAATGGAAGAAAATGAGAATGTTGCTCAGTATGGTGCAAGAATAAAGGAAGTGGTAAGTGCAATAAGATGCTTGAGTGGTCAACTAGATGAATATACTATTAATAGTAAGTTCTTAAGAACCTTGCTCCCTATCTATGCTATTAGAGTATCAGCAATATAAGAGCTAAGATGTATACCAGGAAATAATCTAAGTTTTGAAGGCATAATAGGTAGACTCACTGCATTTGAGTAATCTAACTTTGACAACTACAAACCTGAAAATGTTGAATATGCTTTTAAGGCCAAGTTATCACTGAAAGATGTTGAACAGGTGAAATCAAAGAAAGGAAGAAAAATGAAGTATGTATCCAGTGACAGTAGCACTGATGAGGAAGATGTGGAACAATTGGAAGCATTGCTCGCTAGAAGATTTCACAGGGGCAAAGGAAAATTCAAAGGTAAGATGCCTATCATTTGTTTCAATTGCAATGAAGTAGGTCATATTGCTGCAAGGTGTCCATAGAAAAAGGATTCCAAGGAAGGCAACAAATACAAGAACATAAGAGATGATGACAAGAGAGATTATAAAGAAAAAGGTAAGAAGTGTTATATTGTTGAAGAAAATTTTGATGACAATGATGATGAAATTGTTTATGTAGCCATGAAGGACCAATCTGATGAAGAAGAGACCACAACACTGGTAACATGTATAAACAAGAATAATAGATGGATCATAGATAGTGAATGTTCACATCACATGACAGGAGACAACAGTAAGTTTATTAACTTTACTCAGTATGATGGAAATAGTGTTAGATTTGGTAATGATGCTCCATGTCAAATCAAAGGAAAAGGTTCCATTAAGCTCACAGAACAAATTTCATGTGACAATGCATACTATGTTGAAGGATTAAACTACAATTTATTGAGTGTCTCACAGTTAGGCAATATAGGTTGCAAAGTGGAATTTGGAAACAAAACTGCAAAAATCTATGATACTGATGGTAAACTGATAGGAAAAGGAGATCAAACAAAGAGTAATTTGTTTTACCTTGATATGGATGATGTTTCTTATTTATTTGCAAAATTTGATGATGAATGGTTATGGCATAGAAGATTATGTCATGTCAACTTTGACAATCTAGTCAACATCAATAAAATGAAGAAAGTCAGAGGTTTACCAAAATTGAAGAAGCCTGATAATATCATGTGCAAACAATGTCAGCTAGGAAAGATGACAAAGTCAATTTTCAAAAGCAACAATTATACATCTATTTATACTTGAGTTAGTTCACACTGACTTATGTGGTCCAATGGAAATACAAAGCTATAGAGGAGATAAATACATAATGCTATTTGTTGATGACTATTCCAGGATGATGACTGTTATGTTCTTAAAACAAAAATCTGATGCTTTTCAAATGTTTAAGTGGTATGTGGCTAGAGTTGAAAAGGAAACTGGAAAAAGCTTGAAATGCCTAAGATCAGATAGAGGTGGTGAATTTACATCAAATGAATTCGAGATATTCTATAATGACAAAGGAATCAAAAGACAAACGTCAGCTCTTAGAACTCCCCCACAGAATGGAATTGCTGAAAGAAGAAACAGATCTGTGATTGATTGTGCTAGAACATTAATGATGGAAAAGAATGTTGCTCTAAAATACTAGAGAGAAGCTGTAAGTGTAGATGTTCATACACTGAATCGAGTACAAGTCAAGAAAGGTACAAATACAACACCTTTTGAATTATGGTATGGTTACTCACCCAATGTAAAACATTTCAAAGTGTTTGGTTGCAAATGTTTTATCCTTAAAGATGTTAGAAATGGAAAATTTGATGCAAAAAGTGATGAAGGCATATTTCTTGGTTACTCCACTAGAAGTAAGGCATATAAGTGTTTGAATATTAATACTAACAAAATTGTGAAAAGTGCAAATGTAAATTTTGATGAGCACATAGAAGTCCAAGCTGAAATACCAAAGAAAATGGAAGATTACAGAACCTTTGTGTATTCTTATGAAGGAATGACTATTGATGAGGATGATGTCAATCAAATTGAAAATCAACAACAAGTATTAGTTTCAGCTGAGTCACAACCAGTGAATGTCGAGTTGCATTCAGAAGCTGAGTTGCAGAATGAAGAAAATGCACAATCTGATTCTGAAGACAGCATACATGATGAAGAACAACCTGACAACGAAGTGCATAGTGATCCTGAATCTGAAAGATCAAACATGGAAACAAGGACAAAGCCAAGATTATCCAAATATGTAAAAAGACATCACCCTGCTGAACAAATAATTGGTGACAAAGATGCAAGAGCAATGACAAGGAACAGACTAAGACATGAATCATGTCTAATCAGCAAATCTGAACCCAAGATAGTATATGATGCATTACAAGATGATGACTGGTATAAAGCTATGGAAGAAGAAATTGATCAAATAAGAAAAAACAAAACCTGGAGTTTGGTTCCCAGACCAACTGACAAGAATGTGATTGGCACCAAATGGGTATTCAGAAACAAACTAGATGAGAATGGTGAGATTACCAGAAACAAAGCTAGACTAGTATGTAAGGGTTATGCTCAAGAAGAAGGAATAGACTATGGAGAAACATTCGCTTCTGTTGCTAGAATGGAAGGAGTAAGAACTTTACTTGCATATGCTGCTTACAAAGATTTTAAAGTCTATCAGATGAATGTAAAATCTGCCTTCTTAAATGGTATACTAGAAGAAGAAGTCTACATTGAACAACCAGAAGGATTTTTTGATGAAAACAATAGGGATATGGTGTGTAAGTTGCATAAAGCACTCTATGGTTTGAAACAAGCACCTAGAGCATGGTATGAGAGACTTCACAAGTATCTAGTGCAAATTGGATTTGAAAGAACTGATGATAACAGCAACATGTACATCAAAGAAAAAGAAGGTAAAGACATCATTGTATCTAAAATCTTTGTGGATGACATAGTGTTTGGAGGTAAGTAAGTACTTTGCAAAATCTTTGCTGACAAAATGAAACATGAATTTGAGATGTCTATGTTTGGAGAAATCAAATTTTTTGTTGGGTTGCAAGTACATCAACTCAAACATGGAATATTTGTTACACAATCAAAATATATCAAAGAAATTCTTAAAATGTTTGGATTGGAGGAATCCAAACCAGTCAGCACACCAATGGCAATAGGAAATAAGCTATCCAAAAATGATAAGTCAGCTGAAGTCAATCAAACAATGTACAGATCCATGATTGGAAAACTACAATATGTTGTACATAGTAGACCAGACATAGCATTAGCAGTTGGAATAGTGGCTAGGTTCTCTGCTAATCCTAAAGAAAATCATCTCATAGCAGTAAAAAGAATAATGAGATATCTAAAAGGAACTGATGACTTTGGTCTATACTACAAAAAGAATGGGAAATTTGAGCTCAATGCTTATACAGATGCAGACTGGGGAGGAAACATTGATGATAGAAAAAGCACAAGTGGAGGCGCATTATTTCTAGGCAAAAGGCTGGTTACCTAGACTAGCAAGAAACAAACATGTACATCCCAGTCCACTGCAGAGTCAGAATATGTGGCAGCTGCAGTCAATTGTACAAACATTGTATGGCTCACACATCTATTGAATGGAATGAAAGAAGAAGTAACAAAACCTGTGATATTGTATTGTGATAATACAAGTGCTATAAATATATCCAAAAATCCAGTGATGCATGCAAAATCCAAGCATATTGCAATCAAGTATCATTATGTCAAAGAATTGGTAGAAGACAAACAAGTAAAGTTGGAATACATTCACACAAAAGAACAAATTGTAGATATCTTTACCAAACCATTGCCCAAGGATGCCTATGAATATCTTAGAGGCAAGTTGGGGGTCATACCCCTAACTCAAGCAGTTTAAGGCAACATGGAAGTTGCCTTGCATCAACGGGAATAAATCATTGAAATATTAACAGGTTGATGCAAAGGATGAGAGCAAGAGCAGAAACTCCAAATCAGTCACAAGCATGGTGACAGAGGGAGAAAAACAACAAGAAGCCAAAGCTTATATTTTGCATGATAAAAATGCTACATCGTTGGCATTTATGTCAAAGAGGGAGAAATATGCAGAAATCTGATCAATAAAAAGAAAGAGGGAGATATATATGAAAGAGGGAGATATATGAGATCAGTAGTAAACTTCAGCAAGACAATGTATGCAATCTTGGTGGTAACTAAGTTGATCAATTGATCAGTTTGGTTTGCCATCAATGCCAAAGAGGGAGATTTTTGGAAATGATTGAAATGATCATAAGAAAAGTTGTTGGAATAATATATGGAACTGGTAAAGAATGTCCTCAATCATTTTTTTGTCATTGATGTCAAACTTGCTACTTGCAGGAATGACAATTGCTTTAGTGATCCAAATACTATCAATTAGTTGATTGTCAAGGTGGAGGCAATCAATAAGATGTAACTAGAACACCTAGAGAAAGGTTGAAGTTATGATGTTGTAATGAAGTACAAGGATCAGCTAAGCCATTGATGAAAAAGTGTATTTGATGACATACTATAAGATACAAAGACTGGGCACACTGAAACATATCAAATATTTAAGGTTTTAGCTAAGTCTTTTGTAAAGCTCAAACTAAGATCATTAGAGAGAAGGAGCCAAGCAAGCTAGTAAGAGCCGAGAAAATTCTTAGTTAATGTCAAGTAAACTTCAGATGCCGAGTAAACTTCAGATGCTGAGAAAACTTCAGATGCCGAGTAAACTTCAGTAGCCGAGTAAATTTCAGATGCCGAGTAAACTTCAGTTGCCGAGTAAACTTTAGATGCCGAGAAAGTTTAGATGTCGAGTGACACAGAGTTTATCAAGTGCCGAGCAGAACCTAGTGCCGAGCAGGTATAGGTGCCGAGTAACATAGAGGTGTCAAGCACCAGTAACTCAATAATGTTGAGTTGCTGCATTATTTTGGAAATCAAAGATTCGCCAGATCTAAGCCGACAAGGTTGTTATCTAGAAATTTTTGAATTAAAAGGAAGATAAGAATGATGAGTTGGTGGCACAGAACACCATGTAGAACATTTTTCTTTTAAGGAT